>PITA01006820.1:0-96725 GCA_004023965.1 Spilogale gracilis
CATAGCCATAGAGACACTTTCTAGTCTCTAGAACTGTGAGAGAATAAATTTCTGTTGTTTTAAGTGACCCAATGTTTGGTACTTTCTTATAGAAATCCTAGGACCCCCGAGGATGTCCATATCTGAATCCCCGGATCCTATAAATGCATTATGTTTCATGGCAAGGGGAAATTAAGGTTGCAGGTGGAATTAAGGCTGCTAATCAGCTGACTTTAGAACACGGAAATTATTCTGTATTATCCAGGTGACCCCATTGTCATCGTAAGTGTCTTTGTAAGTGGCAGAGGAAGGCAGAAGAGTCAGTATCAGAAAGATGTGATGTTGGAAAGACTCAAGTGATCATTGGCTTCAAAGATGAAGATCTGATGACAGGTATAGATGGCCCACCTCCAAAGAACATAAACACAGATGTGCAAAAATTTGCCATTATTACGAACCTGCTGCAATGTTAAACCTACTACCATTTCTTCTGGTTGGTAGCACGAAGGAGAGACCTTACTTCAAGAAGGATTTCTTGCCCCGCTCACATGTCCCATAAACAAAAATTCAAATATACAATGGAAGGCTTTTATTCCTTCAGGCTGAAGATTTCACCTCGGGAAAAGAAGGAAAGAAATCTCTCTTTTTAAAAAAAATGGACCTAGGCCTGTACCCACAACGGTGGAATGCAAGGACTAGGAGTCTGCACAGTGGTGTTTATAGCACGATTCCCAACAACCAAACACGTACAGGGAAACAACTGAAATGTCCAATTTTTTAAAGGATTTTATTTATTTATTTGACACAGAGAGAGAGATCACATGTAGGCAGAGAGGTAGGCAGAGAGAGAGGAGGAAGCAGGGCTCTCCGCTGAGCAGAGAGCCCGATGCGGGCCTTGATCCCAGGACCCTAAGATCATGACCTGAGCCGAAGGCAGAGGCTTAACCCACTGAGCCCCCCAGGCGCCCTGAAATGTCCACTGACAGATGAACAGGTCGACAAAACGTGGTCCATCCATACGACAGAACACTATTCGGCCTTAAACAGGAATGAAATTCTGACACAGGCTACCACAAGGTTGAACCTTAAAAACATTATACTAAATAAAATATAAAACAGACACAGAAGAATAAATATGATATGATTCCACTTATACACGGTGCCTGAAACCAGCAAATGTACAGAGACAAAGAATAGAAGAGAGGAGCTCCCAGGAGCTGGGAGAAAGAGAAAATGAAGAGTGATCGTTTACTGGGTGCAGAGTGTGAACTTGGGGATAAAGAAGTTGTGACCATGAGTAGTGGGCACAGCTGGACGACCATGTGAACGTGATTAAAGCCACGGAAATACACAAGTAAAACAGTTAAAGGAGTATCTTATATTGTGTACACTTAACTATCATAATAAAAAGGTAGTCCTTCTCCCAGGACTGTCCCAGGAAGCCCTAGGTAGAGATACTAGCAAAGACCTAGAGTTAACTGTCCACATGAATATGTAATACTTTTTAATACTTTTTAAAAAGAGAACAAAAGCCACAGGACTAAAAATATTATTTGCAAATAAAAGCACAAAATGACGACCGCAGCTCAGCGGCTCTGGGCTGCTCGTGTGTGGATTCACTCACTCATGTAACAGCTATTTACTAAGGGCCCAGCCCCTGGCGGACGCCCCGCCAGCAAGGGTAGGCAAAGGCATGGGTGCAGACCCGCTCCCCACCCCGTGGCTGAGGCCAGAGACTGGATGCCAGGTTCGCAGCCCAGGGCCCCTTCAGAACCAAGTCACTCTTTCTTCCAACTGCTGGGAGTCGGCAGACGGTGGCTCTCAGCTGAGTCTTCAGGTATCACAAAGGCCGTCACCAGGGAAAGATGCCGCATCCAATGGCCGGTCTGTGAGGGGTGCTGGGAGCTGACGGTTGAGCTGAGGGGGTCACCCGGCTCCATCCCCAGGTGATGGACGGAGGATGGTGTCGAGGCCATGTCACCGGTCAGTGCCTTCCGTTGCCAAATCCTGCTTCCTCCTCTCTGCCCCCCTCCACCCTCTAAGAGGCCGATCTGAAGGATTCTGCCCAAAAACTTCTGGCACACAAATCTCCTTCATAGGACCTGTTTCTCAGAACGTGCCTACAGCAGAGGGGAGGCCACACAAGTTGGTAAACAATGAGGAGACAAAACACCAATGACCGTCACTAAAAGGAGAGAGAAGACTGTCTTCCTGAATGATCTGGTTGGTCGTGTTGGGAGGAACATTTTATCTAAAATGTGAAGGGTGGAAAGGGCTCTGGTGGCCACCGGTGGGAAGGCATCGCACCAGAAGGGGACACATGTGAGTGAAGATGAAAAATCAGGGAAGGCAGGGTATGTCCCAAAGATGGCAGGAGCCTGCTGTGGCTGGGCCAGGGTCTGTGGTCAGCAGCTGCATGGGCCTCTCTGACCTGTTCCCCACCTCTTCCTGACCTCACCTCAGTTCAGGCCCAGGGGCCCCTCCCAGATGAGCCGTGAAGACCTTAGCCTACAAAGGAGTATGTTAGAACCAGAGGAAGAGGGGTGCCTGGGGGGCTCAGTTAAGTGCCTGCCTTCAGCTCAGGTCATGATCCCGGGGTCCTGGGATAGGTCCCACATCGGGCTCCCTGCTCAGCAGGGAGTCTTCCCCTCCCGCCCCACCCCCCGCCCAAAACACACAGAGGAAGATCAGGAACTTGTGATAGAAGAGCTCAGAGAAATCACACGCCTGAGAAGTGGGGAAAATTCCCTGATGAGATAAATGGCAAAAGGAGCGGTACCATCTGATTCTGAATGCTTCCTTTCATCTGTTCACAACAACCTGCAGGGAAAAAAATGGCAGGTATTATTTCTAACACCTCTTTTTACAGATGATGATTCAGACAAAGACACAGAGAGATTAAGCCATTTGTCTAAGGTCAATGATTTGTAGAATCCTATTCTTGCAGAGCTGTGGGGAACCGAACACTGTACTTAACACCGACATTAACAGAATTTATGAATACAGAGACTTCTGGGAGCTTTAAGGTTTTTTGTTTGTTTGTTTGTTTGTTTGAGACTTTATTTATTTATTTGACAGAGAGAAACACAGCTAAAGAGGAACATAGCAGGGGGAGTGAGAGAGGGAGAAGCAGGCTAGCCCCCCTATGCGGGGCTCCATCCCAGGACCCTGGAATCATGACCCGAGCCGAAGTCAGACGCTTAACAACTGAGCCACCCAGGTACCCCCGGGAGCTGTAAGTGTTCTTAAAAGTCATCCATACCATTCATGTAAAACAACAGTGAGATCCAGGGGGGTCAACTAGCTCATCCAAGACCACAGAGCTCTTGGAATTAGACTGATTCCCAATTCGTGGGGATGCTTACAGCTGAGTAGCTATGGACACTTTTGCCAACAATGTAGTGGGATTTGGGTTTGAACCCTTTGGTTTCAGACCAGCTTTATAAGCTGCCCAACCACAGTGCACTGGGCTAGGTCCCGGCGACCAGTGAGCAAGAAATTATTACTTCTCTGTGCTGTGCTGAGATCCAGAAAACGTTTAACGTATTCCACTCCTGAGTGAGATAATACCAAAGTACAACTTTCACAATGTGATGTCTTATGGCTAGGGGCCCTTTCTATAGCACGTAGACCTGTCATGATCCCAGGTCACTCAGCTATCCAGCCTTATGTCGCCTCATCCGATTCAACCCGTCTGGGCCCCAGCAAGAGCAATGCCCCTCACCGCTCCAGAGCCACCATTTTGCCATGATCTGGGGCTTCTGCACATACTCTACATGACCAGGTCTCTGTTACGCCAGGGAAATCTTACTTCTTCAAGAATCATTTTAGGGGCGCCTGGTGGCTCAGTCGGTGAAGCACCTGCCTTTGACTCGGGTTGTGATCCCAGGGTCCTGGGATCGAGTCCCATGTCAGGCTCCCTACTCAGCGAGAAGTCTGCTTCTCCCTTTCCCCCGGCCTCTCCATCCCCCACTTGTGCTTGCTCTCTCTCTCTTTCTAAAATGGATAAATAAAATTTAAAAAAAAATTTTTTTGGCGCTCAAGTTTATTGCAATAACATTCACTATAGTCAAGAGGAGGAAAAAAACCCACATGCTCATCAAGGGATGAGTGGATAAACAAAATATGGTCGATGCATACAATGGAATATTATTTTGCCTTAAAAAGGAAGGGAATTCTGATATATGCTACAACATGGATGAGTCTGAATATATTATGCTAAGTGAAATAAACCAGACAGTAAAAACCAAGAGCATGTGATTCCAGATCCATGAGGTCCCTAGGGTCATCAAATCTACAGAGACAGAAGGCAGAAGGGTTGCCAGGGCCTTGGGGGAGGGGAGAGCGATGAGTTAGGGTTTCATGGATGCAGCTTAGGAAGATGAAAAGGTTCTGTAGATTGCTTGATTGCACAACAATGTGAATATACATACAAGTACTGAACTGTATACTCAGAAATGGCTAAAATGGTAATTTTTGTGTTATATATATTTTAACAAGTTGAAAAAAAAAAAGGCCGTGCTCTTGCAAAGTCCCCTCAGTCCCCACATGGGTGATCCACTGCCACCCAGATCTGCCTAAGGGCCTCTGGACACACTTCCTCCAATGCAGGGCAACGGTTAGCATGTAAGTACTTACTGAGGAGCTTCCTTCCACAAACGAGGGATCTTTTAAGAGAAGGATGGCCTTATTCCTTTGGTCTCTGTAGCCACAACTCCTAAGGAGCTGGGTGCCCATGGCCAGGGCTCAGCCAGTGTTTGCTGATCACTTAGGACCCTAAGTAAGATGTTACTGTGATATGTCAAGCCTTCCCAGCTCTTCAATATGATCACAGGTCCGTGGAGTCTCAACCTCCATAACTGACAAGTCATTTATAAAGAATTGGCTTGACAGATAGAAGACTTTCCCCCTTGAAAAATGGAGATGAAGAAGACAATATTGAGCATCCCAAAGCAATTGGATGATTTACGGAGACATTAATGAAGGCTGAGCCCTGCCCAGCTCAACTTTGCGTTGTTGGCATCTAACGCACCTCCATAGCCTTCCTCCCCTTATCGGGACCTGCAATCTGTAAGCCCATAAATACCGCAGGAGCATATGACCAAGGGTGTCAGGAATGTCAGCCGCGGTGATAAAAGTGTCTATTGAAGAAGCCCGAGGGTGCATCTCGGTGACGGATGGACTGGAGCCGGGCCATGGCGAATGTTAATTACGGGGCTGGGTTGGGGATCCAGGCACAAAGGCAGCTGTGGAGGGCAGGAGGAAGGAGGGGTGGGGCCAAGGGCTGTCCCTGGGTCGTTCTTCCACCTCCTGAATGGTTTGCTGCGCTCAGTGCTTGTACTTTGGACCCAATATTGAGCTGTTGTTGGGTCTCAACCCAGGTTCTGCATGGAACTTTCATAGTTCCCCAGTCCTTATGCTGCCTCTCCCCTACCCCCAGAATCAGCCTCTGGCCTTGGCCAGGGATGTAAAGAGGAACCAGCTGGCTGGGGCAGGTGCCCCTCAGATGGGTGAGGAGTAAACCCAGAGATTTGGGAGGAGAGGGGTCATCAGTGGGAACTGGGTGAAGGGCTGGCAGCTGATGGGAAATGTGTCTCAGAGCCAAGGTCAACCAACCAGATGGTCCAGAACGATTCATGCAAGACCGTGAAAGGGGTCCGAAAGTAAACAGCAATGCCTGCACACAACCGAATGGCCTCGTGGACAGCAGCCACAGTGATAACTCGCACTGGCTCAGTGGTGAGAACTGTGTTATGCATTTTTAAATGAACTATCTGCTTTGATCCTCCGGTAACTCCATATAGTATATTCCATTATCTCCACTTTCCTATTAAGGAAATTGAAGTTCTGAGAGGTCAGAGGACCTGCTCTAGGTCCTGTGTGATGCCTGGGTAGGGACAACACGGGGAGGCTGGCCGGCACCATCACATACCAAGATAAAGAGTTGCGACCCCGGGGCGGGGTCGCTGTCAAAACACATGTTGAAGATATGCCAGTGATTGCGGGCAGATGGTCAGAAGCTGGGACTAAACTAACATCCAGGTGCCAAGCATTTGTATTAATCAGAGGGTAGGTTGATATTTCAATAATGGGGCTATAGAGAAAGTGGCCACAGAAACAGCCCCTACCCCGAGACAGTGAGTTCCAGGCCGCGAGGCCACCTGGCTGCCAGAGAGTGCCCGAGTGACACAGAGCAGCTGTGCCAGCCGGGAAGGCGGGCTCCCACCCATGGGACCGCTCACACACACTCCAGCAAGACCTTGGCTGCACACAGCGGCGGTCCCGATCTGGAGATCGGTAGACATCCATGTCCTCGGAGGGAAGGAGAAGGCAGTTCCTTGGCAAGGATCCTCCACCTGCCTCTTCTTCAGAAGCTATAATGAAATCTAAAATCACAGACTTAGTTTTTCATGATCCCTTGGTAGAACATGCCGTGAAAGAAACCAAGTTCATTCCGCAGGAGACAGTCAGGGAACGACGTTCACTGAGATGATTTTCGCCCTGGAGGGGTGCCACGCGAGTGGAACCCATACCACATTCCACGTGCGTTGTGGGGCTTCCGTGGGCCAGGCACTGTGCTGGGTCCTGGGGCTCTACCGTCAAGATGTGGGCTCAGCCCGCAAGAGGCGCACCATTGCAGGGGCAAAGGCAGGCCGATCCACTGCAAGGTGGCAAGAAGCCCTGTGTTGGGAGGTGATGGAAATGCCCATGGGGCTCTGTGGGAGCACAGCAGAGAAAGCTCCCTTGGTTTGGATACACCTGGAAGCCAACCTTGAGGCTGGAACTGGAATGCCAGGAGCTGCTTGGGGTGCAAAGTCTGCTGGCAGGGGACTGGGGAAGGAGACAGGGAGGAAAGCACCAAGGATCCTGCGTGCTAGAGCCAGCTTCCCCATGGGAGGAAGGTGCTTCATCCTGCTGAGCCATGCCAGTGAGGACGAGACAGCTGGGCCATTTAGGCATCAACCCCCAGCATTCATCTGCTAAGCCTGCCCCCCAGGGCTTTAATTCTCTGACCCTTCTGACCTGCACACAGGTGACAGCCCGAATGACGAGCAGAACCCCTCAGGGGCTGTGGGGGAAGAACTTGCACTGGGCCTCCAGCCAGTCTGCCCTGGAGTGGAGAAGGGGAAGGGACATGGCCGGGACACTCACCGTGTCCATCCAAGGCTCACGCCCTTCCAGTGATTATTTTTAATGGGTTGATCTTGCCTCTCAAACTAAAACATAAACCTGTCCAAAGACAAAGGCCACTCCCTCGCCTTTTGGCATCTGGTCACATGATATTGCCACATGCTTGTCTAAGACCCTGTGCCCCGCAGCAGACCAGGAGGGTGGAATTCATAACTCCCCCAAGGACTCTGCTATGAGGTCATCAGCTGTTCTACCGACAAGGAAACAGAGCCTGGGCTGCTGCTGTGGGCTGTAGATGTTGTGTACAACACACCCAGGGGGTGCTGTTCATGCAGACTTCTATATGAATGGGCCTTCTAGAGTTGAGCAGTGTGCAGCCTGTGCAACATATTCAGGAGCCCTGTTTGAGAAAGGTTAAGCTACTTGCTAGCATCCCACTATTAGGCATAGGCATCGAGGAACCCTCACAGGTCTGCTCCGGAACCCTAACTCCTAGTCCCTCTCTTTTCCCCTCCACAGCCTGGGGAAGACAGTAATAAATGGCTCACAACCGCACAGGGCTCCTATAGAAAGCCCACCTTAACCCTTTCAGTCCCTCCAGATGCTGCTGGGTCATCCAGCTTCATGGCCTAAAGAATTGGAGCACGTAGACAACAAACGGGACCTCACCAAAGGGTGGCATATGTTGTGATAGCAGAAAGAAAGAGAAGCAAGAAATTAGAGAAGGGGTCGGAGCAGAATCACCAGAGTTCTTTAGAAGACAGTGGAGCCGCTTCAAGGGGCAAATGGATATAAGAAGACATGAGGGAGCTTTACACTAAGGGACCCCTCGAATTCCTGAAGAACTCGGAGCCCTGCCACAACGAAGGGATTCTGTCATCCAGCCCCCGGAGCTCATTCCTCCTGTGGGGCCAGCGCCGGGATGCACGCCGTGATCAGAGCCTTCACGCCATGTTGCCCATGAGAAACAGCTTCCAGATGACCATCAGGGCTCCCTGGGACGCATGCCCACCAACACGGATTACTCCTTCTTGTAACCCACAGTGAACTACCCAAGGGCGGTACTCCCTCTCCCTCATCAGCTGGGAGCACGGTGGCTCTGGAAGGGGCAGGATCACCTGAAGTAACAGGGAAGCAGGTCACGGGGTGTCTGAGGACAGAACCCTGCAGGAGAGCGTGTGCCCAGGCGGGACGGTCCTGCACTGGATCACAGGTGACCTTCCCAGGATTCCTGAAACCTCTCCCTCCAACCATCCTGTCCTGCCTCTGAGCGCACGGCCACGCCTCCTTCCTGCTCCCACCCTGCTCCTGGATTGCAGGAGCCACATCCTCCAGCAGGGGTGGGGAGTTTCCTCCCAGTTAAGTGAGAGTCCTGGTGCTCTGGCCCCCTGGTTACAGTAAGGGTTGGGCCCCTGCACCCCTTCCCCCGCGCCATCACTTTCTTCCCTGTCAGCCTGAAATCCTACACTTGAAATAAATGTCTCTGCTCAGGGCATCTGGGTGGCTCAGTTGTCAAGTGTCTGCCTTCAGCTCAGGTCAAGATCCCGGAAACCCCGGAAGCCTGCTTCTCCCTCTCTCACTCCCCCTGCTTGTGTTCCCTCTCTTGCTGTGTTTCTCTCCGTCAAATAAATAAATAACATCTTAAAAAGAAAGAAAGAAATGTGTCTGCTCTCTCTCCCGGGGCCTCAGGACCCCAGTAGTGGTACCGGTACCGAGGTCACGTGGGCGCTCCACACGGCCCTGCAAAGGGCTCTTCTGCTTGCACACCAGCTTCTCAGCGACCTTCCTGCTAAACACCACCTTCCTCTGCCTTCTGGGAGCCCCTTCTTTCTGAGATTCCCTCCTGGTCTTTCGGGTGCTCCTTCCCCGCTCCCTTTGCTAACTCCTCCTCCTTCTGAGCCTGACAGTGTGTCCAGGGTCTGCTCTCGGCCCCCTTCCTCTTTCTTTCTGCACATTGTCCCGTAATCCCATCTTGTCTCCCGGCTCTAAATGCAAGGTGTTTGACATCAGCCCCCAGCCCATAGTCCGGATTTCCTGCTCTCATCTCCTCCAGGAATTCCAGATCCCTAGATCCAACTGCCTAATGGCACGGCTCTCAGATGCCTAGGAATTATCTCAGACGTCACAGGGCAAGCAGTATGCTTGATTTCCTTCCCTAACCCACAGCTGATTCCTTCCTGCATCCCGTCCATCTCTCTAGCCTCCTCACCCCACCCAGATTTTCAAGCCAAACATCTAGGAACCCACACGGTGGTCCCCTCTGTTCCTCACTCACCCAGCCCATTACTGGGTCCTGCCATACCTCACTACTAGTGGGGACCAGGACATCCTGCTCCACAGAAATCTTTAGTACCTTCTAGTGGATCTTTCTGCCTTGGACCCTCTTCAATCTCCTCGCAGTAGAACAGCCGGCAGATTAAAAAAAAAAGAGGGGGCACCGGGGTGGCTCAGTTGGTTGGGCGACTGCCTTCGGCTCAGACCATGATCCCGGAGATCCAGGATCGAGTCCCACATTGGGCTCCCTGCTCGGCGGGAAGCCTGCTTCTCCCTCTCTCACTCCCCCTGCTTGTCTTCCCTCTCTGGCTGTGTTTCTCTCTGTCAAATAAATAAAATCCTTAAAAAAAAAAAGAAAAGAAAAAGAAACATTACCTATGTTGCTACTCTCAGCCTAAACACCTGCGGCTGGCTACCATGCTCAGAATAAAAGCCTTCCCGTCTCCCTCTCAGGCCGGATCTGTTCCCTCATCCACTGTGCCTCTCCTTAAACACACCAAGCCCACCCTTCCCGCTAGCTCTTGGCTCTCACCAGTCCCTCTCCTTGCAGTAGCATTCCCCCAACTAGCACATCTTCCAGCTCCTCTCCGTCTGCTTACCCTGTCCCCTGTTGTAACTCTCGGCAGAGCCCTGAACACTTCTGCTTGTTTTCTTGTCCGTACGCGTGTGTTTACCGTGTCTCTGCCGGCGCAGGGCAGTCAGGACCTCGCTTGGGGCTGTGAGCGAGCCCGTGGCCATGAGAAGCACTTGAGTGGTTAAGGTTGAATAGATGTTTGAATTGATCCAAACAGATGGGAAAGAGGCTGTGAAGTCTCTTTCACAAATGGGCATCGAGTCTCCTGAGAATTAACCCACCGACAGGCCCAATGAGATCACTGTTCTTCTGATCGCCAAAGAGCAAAGATAAAGGAAAGTCATGCCCACAAGTCCAGCCAAGGATACTTCCTTCTAATTCCTCCTCGAAATCAATCTCATCATTGCAATGACCACATTTTACATACGGTCAACTTGAGCTTAATGGTAAATCAATGACACCGGGGACAACAGAGAAGAAACGGGCCCATTGTACCATCAGCAGGCTCAGAACTTCAAAGAAATGTTACTTCTTTCACTCATGACCCTTGGAGGAGGCCACTCAGTGCTGTGCAATGAGTAATCGCTGCACAATCGTGCGGGGGGTCAACTGCCTGGTTCTCTGTCACTGGGATTTGGATCCTGATCCGTCATTTTTCTATAATTCTATGTCAACATTATATTTCAGGAAGAAAACCTGTTTGAAGCCAAAAGTACAGATTAAGTTTAGATGTTTAAAAACAATGAACCAACACAAGAAAGGCTTTGTGAACCTCTACTGGATAATAATCTAGAAGCCAGAGTGGCCGGAAGCTGGGCAAAGTCAAAACTTAACACTATTACTTCTAAATGGACAAATTCTTGGATGCTGTTTGTGAAAGGGAGGCACATGCCAAAAGGTCTCTGAAGGCAGAAGGGGCCATATGATTGAAGGAAAAGGCCAAGAAGTCCAGCCTGACAAGAAATGGTCTATGAAGGGGACACACGGACAGCGGAAGTGTGGCTGCCTCAGGACGGTAACCCAGGGCGCCTGGGGGGCTCAGTGGGTTAAAGCCTCTGCCTTCGGCTCAGGTCATGATCTCGGGTTCCTGGGATGGAGGCCGCATCGGGCTCTTTGCTTGGTGGGGAGCCTGCTTCCTCCTCTCTCTCTGCCTGCCTCTCTGCCTACTTGTGATCTCTCTCTGTGTCAAATAAATTAATAAAATCTTAAAAAAAAAAGACAGGAAACTGCTTTGCCCCCCACCTTGTGAAAGACCTGTTTTATCACCCTGAAGGATGGTGAATGCCTGTCGTATCTCCAGAGCAGATCAGGATCTCAGGCCCGGGGTGTCCTTAAGGCAGCAGTTAGACCAAAGGAGAGAACAGGGGAGGGGTCTGTGCTCCAGAAGGCCCCAGGTCATAGAATGGTCATCATGGCGGATTTTTCCCAGATGGCCCCAGTAGAGGTCACACAGATGTGAAAAGAAGGCAGCATAATAAGAAGGACTAGGCTTTATTAAATAAAAATATACAGGACTTCCCCTCCCCCAACCAGAGTTAAGTTTTGCCCTTTGGCACAGGTCCCTGTTGGACCCTGTATGACATACAGCTGCAGACTTTCATCTTACAATTCTGATTTTAAAGTCTTTTTGGGGAGAAGGCATGGCACCTGGGTGGTTCAGGTAAGCATTTGCCTTCAGCTCAGGTCATGATCTCAGGGTCGTGGGATGGATCCCCACAGGTTGGGTTCCCCCTCCAAAGAAAGTCTGCTTCTCCCCCTGCGTCTGGTCTGCCCTCCTCCCTGCTCATGCTCTCTTTCTCTTTCTCTCTCTCTCGCTCTCAAATAAATAAATAAACACAATCTTCCGAAATAAATCTTTTTTTTTTTTTTTTAAATAGACTCCTTGCCCAGCATGGAACCCAACATGGGGCTCGAACTCAGCACGGTGAGATCAAGACCTGAGTCAAGATCAAGAGTTGGACATTTAGGGCGCCTGGGTGGCTCAGAGGGTTAAGCCTCTGCCTTCGGCTCAGGTCATGATCTCAGGGTCCTGGGATCCAGTCCTACATCGGGCTCTCTGCTCAACAGGGAGCCTGCTTTCCCCCTCTTTCTCTGCCTGCCTCTCTGCCTATTTGTGATCTCTCTGTCAAATAAATAAATAAAATCTTGAAAAAAAATAAAAAGAGTTGGACACTTAACCAACTGAACCCCCCCAGGCTCTTCTGAGTCTAAAATCTTAGTGCATTTTATAATATGTGTTGTCTTAAAGCCTGAGGGAAAAAAGCATTATTCGTGTTGTAGTAGGTTCTAGTAACTTTTCAGTATCATTGTGCTCTAGATGTTTGTTCCCTGACTTAAAGATGTAGATTGAATGGAGCTGTCCCTCCTTGCCGGAGGTGTGAAGCCTGCTTAAGGATCCACCAACAGCCAGAGATCTGTGTAGAGGATCTTAGCTCTTTTGTGTTCTCTTATCTTATCTCCCATTTGTTCTAATAACACCTATCTTTCCTCCCTGTCTGGGGTCAGGCCCTCAGCCCTTCTCACCTGGGGAGACTCACCTGCTTCACTGCCTACACTCCTTATCCTCCGTAGAGGCGTCCTCAGTACAGCCTTCCCACCGGAGCCCCACCTCTGTCCTAAGGACAACTACAGATGTGCCTAAGTGGCTCAGTCATTAAGCGTCTGCCTTTGGCTCAGGTCATGATCCCAGCGTGCTCGGATCAAGTCCCACATCAGGCTCCTTTCTCAGTGGGGAGTCTGCTTCTCCCTCTCCCTCTAACCCCCTCATGCTCGCTCTCTCTGTGTCAAAATAAATAAGATCTTAAAAAAAAAAAAAGTACAAATACAGAGGCACCTGGGTAGCTCAGTCAATTAAGCGTCCTGCTCTTTGTTTCAGCTCAGGTCATGACCTCAGGGTTGGGAGATCAAACCCCACGCCAGGCTCCGTGCTGCGCATGCAGCTCACTTAAGATTCTCTCTGCCCTCCATGCCCTTTCTCTCTAAAAAAATAAAGTACAAACTGCAGTGCAGTTCCCTGGAGCAGGCATCCACCGCTGGGTGGAGAGAGGGAGGGGGGCAGAATCTCCATCCATCTAGTTCGCCGTAGGGCCGTGCTGGGGATCAACAAGCCCTGACATCTCAAAGCTTCTGCGGCCACAGCGAAGACCAGCTAGAGCTATCACCTGCGAAGCCACTTACCGTGCCCACTACACGTGGCAGGGACACGAGTCAGGTGTTTTCTTGCAGGGTGCCCCACTTGCCACGTACTGGATATCAATGGCAGAGGTCCAGAAACTGACTCTAGGGCTGATCAGACATAGGAACACATCCATGTTACCAAAAGAAGTGAATCAGAATAGTATAGATCAGAACAACCAAGAAACCATGTGCTAAGTAGCCCATTATAGTCATATCTACAGATCTATGTATGTTTCCCCTGTTCACACCATCGAGTGAGGTGCACTGGGGAACACAGAGTCCAGCAAAGGCTGCTGGTTTGGTGAATCTAAGCCTAAAGCCAACAGACTGCCAGCCAATGCCCTTGTCTCTACTGTAACGTGGGGTCTCACTTACTCATCAGAAACTTGCATTCAGGGGCACCTGCCTGGCTCAGTCAGCAAATGTCTGATTGTCTCTTGATTCTGACTCAGGTCATGATCTCAGGGTCATGAGATCCAGCCCTGCATCGGGTTCCACACTGAGCATGGAGCGTGCCTGGCATTCGCTCTCTTCCTTCCCTCCTTCCCTCCCCCTTGATGCTCGCACATGTTCTCCCTCTCTCTCTCTCTAAAAAAGAAAGGAAAAAAGAAACTTGAATTTGAATGGACCTTTTTTTTTTGCTTTCTGCCTGCACATCTTCTGGCCCCTCTTCCTCAGAAGGACATAGGGGATCAGGTTTAAGACTTTTGGAAATAATACCAAAATTAGTTGATGTCATAGTTTGGAACTCCCAAAAGCAGATACCATGACAAAGGCTTGAGTGAAGATAGAGTTTTGGAAGGTGATCCCAGGAAGCATAAGAGAGGACATGAGGAAAAGGAACCAAGAAAGGGAAAAAAGCCAGTGCACATTCATTAATGATTGGGGTGCTTCCATTGCCCACTAGGGGCTGTCTGAGACACCATGGGAAGCAAGCCCAACAGAACATATTCCCACCAATGCTGTTCTCCATTGCTTATTTATCCACCGCACCTCCAAGCTGTGCTTCAAGTGTCAAAGAAAGCCTTCAAGCAGAGGGAAAGAGAGAGAAACCAGCGTCCAAGATGGGGAGTTGTCAGGGTGCTGGGAATTGTCTGCAGGTGCTCATGAACTCATGGGTGTCCACACGGACTATACTGTAGCTGAGAAGATCCCTCCAGCCTCACAGTCATAATCAGATAAATTGCTCCACAAATAACTAATGGTCTGATACTCAATTCTTTTTTTATTCCCCTTGAGCAGCAATCTCCCAATGACCTCTGTTCAAGCCACTATCCTGGTTTCATGGTCCCATAGCATTCAGCCCAGGAACTCAAGCCCAAGAATAGGAATTATATTCCATAAAAAGATTGTTCTTTTTCCCCCGGTGTTTTCATTTACCATGAACTATAAATGATTCCCCACTTATCACAAAATATGAATTTTCAGTTCATTTTAAAGATTAATTTTCAACCTAAACCAGCCCCTAAAAAGGTAGTGATATTTAAAATCATCTTTCAGTTCATTTCTATTTTAATATAGAGATTAACAGACCAAATCAAGATTAAGATTTTGTCTTTTTCCTCATTAATATCTTAGAATTAAGTATTTATTATTGATATTAAGGAAAACTAAAAAAAATTAATTGTGCCTAAATTATACTCAAGTCAAAATTTTCCAAATGAAGATGTAATACTAAAACAAACATTTAACACTCCCTTCGGCTCGTGGTATTATTACAGAGACAGGCAACCTGCTATTTGTCTACAGTGTTTATTCAACCGCATTACAAAGCATTAATTTTTAGAGAAAGTTGAGTTGCTAGATACTCTTGGCTTATGCTTGAACATCTAGATTATAATCTTTGCTTTTCCTCCGACTGTGATCGCACGTGGCAGTGACACAGTTTTTTATATCTTCTACTCCTAGCTGAAGTACTCTGAGGAAAGAAGGGGACCGTGATTCAAAGCCATCCAAAAGCAAAGGGATAGGGGAATTCCAAGAACAGCATTTGAAACCCTGCGGGGTTTTGCCCTCCCAATAGCTAAGGGGAGAAGGTCAGAAGGGTAGAGAGGCTCAGGCCCCATGAAAGTTCCAAATGGCCCTGCCAGGGTTGGCTTCTAGAACAGGGCACATGCAGAGGAAAAGCCTCAGGAAATGAATCAAAATTGTCCAGGGAAGGGACAATAGAGACATGGGCAAGATGAGACCCAGATCACAGTGGGTAAGGGGACTGGGACCAGGCTTGCTCAGAAAGCAAGGCACTGTAGGATTGAACAGTACACAAAAACAACAGAGTGGGGGGAGTTCTGTGGAGTTAGAGAAGCTTTTCTGAACACCGCTTTAATTTGAAAGTTCAGAAGAACTAACTCCACTTAAAAAACAAGTGAGAGAGGTGCTCATTTTCAGAGTACATGTACTAAAATCGGAACGATACAGAGAAGATTAGTGTGTCCTCTGTGCAAGGAAGACATGCAAATCTGTGAAGCATTCCATATTTTTTTTTAAAAAAAGGTGTAACAGAAAATATCGAGGTCAAATCCCATATGAAATGACTATAAGAGAGTAAGAAGCACAATAACCCTCTGTACAGGTAATCAAAGCACGCCAGGAAAATGTGCCAACAGAACAGATCAGAATTAACCTATTATCTTAAAATAAGCTAAAATGATATAACATATGGGTAAACAACATTTAGGAAAACTCAGAAATGAGGTAACAGAACTCAAAATAATTCAAAGTCAAAGAAAAGTTTTTATCAAAACAAAGTCTAAATTAGAAGGAACACAGTAGTAAATAGCCAAAAATCATGTCTGAGAAGAAATAGCTGATTTAAAAAAGAAAAAGAATTTTACATCAGAAAGAAACAAAAAATGGACACCTGGGTGGCTCAGTTGGTTGGGTGTTCCACACTTGATTTTGGCTCAGGTCATGATCTCAGGGTTGTGAGATGGAACCCTACCTTGGGCTCTGCATTTAGCGTGGAGTCTGCTGGAGATTCTTCCTCTCCCTCTGCCCTGCCCCAGCTTGCACTCATGCTCTCTCTCTCTAGAATAATGAATAAATAAATATTTTTTTAAAAAGATATTTTAAAAAGTTTTGAGAAAAAATATCAAGTACTGAAAATAGGCAAAGAAGATTAAACATGTTGATAGTTAGGAGTCTATTAAGAAAATAATAGAAGCAAGGGAATAAAAATATTAAAAGCATAACTCAATAAAAATTCCCAGAAATTAAAAAAAGGATATGAGAGTCCATACTGAAAGAGTGTAATGCACACCTGAGACTACTGAGTTAGAATAACCCATACTGAGATACTGTCTAGCAAAATTATTGAATTTGAAAAATAAAAACCAAAAAGCCCACTTTGAGCTTTTGGAAAAAAAGGACATGGGACTCATAAGGGAAAGAGATCATCTTCAGACTTTTTACCTGGAATTCTTCCTGCCAGAAGAAAATGGAGCTCATATTTAAGACTCTCAAGGAAAGGGACTGTAAGTCAAGGATTTTATATCCAGCAAAACTGACACTCAAATATAAACACGAATCGTTATGGACAGGGAAGAAATGCAGGAATGTTCAGTCATCAGCTATAAGGACAGGTGGTGAGCATGGAACATATAGTTACCCGTAGAACTGAGGGAGGGTGACAAGCAAGAAGAGGTCTGTGACCATGCAGATAAAGACAACTGTTTTTCTTGCAGGGGAAAAGAGAACATGGTGAACATTTGCTCAAAAAAATAGTTTAAATATGTTTGTGGTAGTATTAGTACTTTCATTCTGAGGCAGCTGTGTGCTCAATAGGGGGAGAAAACAAATGTGTAATGATGGACTATATTATTTCTATCATCCTTTGTGTCCTTGAGAGTTGAAAATCTTGGTATCAAAGAAGGTACAGATATATTAGACTAGAACCATACAAGAAGTTATATCAAAGCCCTGGAGTCTTAAATTTGAGTTGGAAATTAATGTGAATTTGGGAAAATTTTTTCATATATACATATATACACATACACGTATCTATATATGAACATACATCTGTATGATCAAAAGTCATAAACTTGCAGTCGTAAGTACCAGGGATGAACAATCTGATAATGGCGGTTAAAACTGTTACATGGTATATAGGAAAGGTGTTAAGCGAGTCAATCCTAAGAGTTCTCACCACAAGAAATATTTTTTTTCGTATCTTTGTATTTTGTTTGTATGAGATGATATGCATTGTGGCAATCAATCATGACATAGGTTAATCATACCTTTATTCTATACACCTTAAACTCACACAGTAATATGTGTCAATTATATCTCAAAAAAAACTGGAAAAATATTTTAGACAAAAAGAAATTAAAATTGTTGCTTCCTATGTTAAATAGACATTGCTGCAAAGGCTGAGAAATAACTAATCCAACAGGAGAGAGCATCTCTAGTGTTCAAATTGTCATCTAAAATAGTTGTTCACTGAAATAAATGAGTGCTTCTTGGAGAAAAGACTGATTCCAAGCCTGGAGCAGAAAACATATAGATGACCTAAAATACATTTTAACCCCAGGTGGAGGCTCTCAACAGTTCACTAGGGTCATGTCAAAAGGACCCAGGAGGCAACGTGAAATGCCTCCTTCAGATCAAAGATGGGACAATGAGCTTCAAGAATGCTAACAACTGACATTGAGTGAGACACACCCATCCCCAAGATGTTTACATCTTTAGCTTCAAAAGTTATTATCGAAAAAGGATTGCATTTGGAAGATGACAGAGAGAGAAATCATTATCTTGAAAACAGGTGACTACAGAAGAGTCAAGCACCATGCTACTTTTTTACATGAATCATCCCCCTGGGGAACCAAATAGTAGATGAAGGGAAGCATCTCTTTAAAATTGTATTCCTGCTCATAAATGAAAAATGAAATGGTGGAATTATAATATCACCATTAGCAATCCCCAACAATTTAACAGATAGAGACATGAAGCATCAAAGCCTGCTAAGTGACAAAGAGAAAAAGACAGCTAATTAAGTGCCTCCTATAATCTGGCCAAAGGGACCTGACCCAAAACTGAGCCAGTGTCTGGAGCCAGCTGCAAACTTTCAAGAAACACAAGGACAAAGGCACATGCTAAACTATACATAAGCGTGCAATCAGCAAAGGACAGACTGTGGGAAATTTTACAGGTCGAAGGTCCCTCAACAGATTAAAATGTAAGAAAACAAAAGGATGGAAAAGGTCCCAAGAGATTAAAAGAGACTTGAAAGATAAATGTTTTTTTTTAAGTAAGCTCTATGCCCAGTGTGGGACTCAAGTTCACAACTCTAAGATCAAGAGTGGCATGCTCGGCCGGGCTGAGCCAGCCAGGTGCCCCAAAGATGAACACTTTCAATGTAAGACAATGGTTGTGATATAACAACAAAAATGGATCTGGTCTCTGCCCCGTTCAGGGCACAGAGCTTTTAAGACCCTTGGAATCTCCTGAGTCCCTGGAGTGTCTTTGGTATGCTAATGAGATGACTCCAGGCTTGGTGGTCTCTATTAGATTCTGGGTGTTGGGGCTGGTTGCCAGGGGGAAGCAGCCCTGTGATTAGAGGGTTGGAATTTGAACCCTCTACCACCCCCCCTTCCACTCCACCCCCACCCACTCCCACTAAATCTCCAGGGAGGACAGGAGGGCTAGACATGGAGTCCATCACTGTGGCCAATGATTTAATGCATCAGACCTACATGGTAGAACCTCCACAAAATCCCTAAATGATGGGGTTTGGAGAGCGTCTGGGTGAGTGGACACATCCATGTATGTACCTCCCATTCCAAGGGGTCAGAGCTCCTGTGCTTGGGACCCTCCCAGAGCTCGCTCTCTGGACTTCTTCACCTGGTTGTTCATTTCTATCTTCTGCTAAACCTTTCTTAATAAACAGGTAACAGTAAATAAAATGTGTCCCTGAGCTCTGTCAGTCGATACAGCAAATTACTCTTATAGCCAAGCCAGACAGAAGTGTAGGGGATCTGGGGACCTACTCTTGCAATCGGCATCTGAAGTTAGGAGACACGGTAGTGGGAATGAGCCCTTAACCTGTGCGGGAGGTATCAACACCGGGTCGTTAGGGTCAGAACTAAATTAAATTTTAGTTCCTGCCCCCCCCCCCGCCCCTGGTGGAATCAGAGAATTGGAGAATTGCTTGATGTGGAAAATCTGCACATTTAATATCAGAAGTGTTGTGTGAAAGTTTTCCTTTAACTGTGGATAGGGAGGCATGTTTGGATGATAAAGATGCATTTATAAAAGCTCAGGAAAGTTACTATGTAACATCCATGTAATGGTTGTGTGTGGGGCCGCAGGAGTGGCTGTGGTTGGGAGGGGGACTTGTAATTGGATGAGGTTACCATAAGCCTCCTCAGAGCTGAAACCATAAGCCATAAGCCTCCTCAGAGCTGAAATCCTTGTCACTTCCACATCTGAACGTCTAGAATACCATCCGACTCCAAGAGAGTTCCGGGGACCAGAAGGGAAGGGCGGCACCTGGCCTTCAGGGTCACCATCCCCATGTCAGGGCCCACCAGGGTGTCGAGGTCAGTGCCTCTCACGCGCAGGGCCTCCCAGGAGCCTGAGAGCAGGCAGCCTCAGACCGGGACCCCTGCTCCCCTAGGTCTCTTCTCAGCCTGGAGGACCTCCCTTCTCCTCCTGATCTGCAGAGGTGGGAAGTCAGCACTTGAGGCCTCTGTGCCTGTGTCAGTGGCCCTTGGCCCCAGTTGGGGGGGGGGGGCTCCTGGCTCCCGCGGGGAGGGGGTGGGAAGGGAGGGCAGCAGTTCACCCAAGGGGCTGCCAAGACTGCAGGTAAGGTCGCCTGGCTCTTAACTTCCAGCAGCCCCTGCTTCCTGCCTTCAGAGCCCCTGGGGGGGAGCACGTGGGGAGGGCCTGCGTGCTGCCCTTAACAGAGGATACAAGAACCCCTCAAAGAAGAACCCAGATCCGTATCTCAACTAACAGGCGGTGCAAGCAAGCGCTCAGTACCTATGAGCTCTTAGCTGTAGACAAGCCAGCCGCTAGCCGGCCTCCCATGGGGCCCCACGCAGACTCTGTGGCCAACAGCTGGGTGGCAGGGAGAGCGGGAGCAGGGAACCCCTCCCCCCGCGTCACCTCCTTCATTAATTTCTTTCACAGGCAGTGGGGGAGCTCCAGGCTACAGCTTTTATAGCCCTAGGAGTTCCTATGCAAGTGGAGCTGCTCCTGCAGAATTTCTCCATTGCTCTCTGTACTTGAGGAAAGAAGAGGAGAAAATCAAGGATGCCTAACATACACCAAGAGCACCTGTTTCTTAAAACTGGTTTGTTCTGCTGATTTAAAAAAATAAATAAAAAGGAATGAACTTCAGAAAACGAAGATCTCCTTGAAAACTGCGTTCACCTGAAATAGGAATTCCATGCATATCGCTTCTTAAATTAATTCAAATAGCCTGAAACTTTAATTTTCTATAACATGATAAAACCAGTCAGGTCAACCCTGGTAGATATTCATGTGTCCACCAGTGGTCGCGATGGGGGTCTTTGCATCACAGAGTTCAAGCGGAGTGTGGTAGGTCCACAAAGAACTCAAACCCAAACGCCTGCCTCGAGCATACTCAGCTGGCCTCCCTCCTGTCCTGTCCGGGACACCGGGTTCTTTCCAGGGCAGTCTGCAGCCCTGTGGGGGACGTGGGAACTAGGGGTCAGGAGGGCGGTGGGGGGGGGAGGAGAGAGGGACAACTGTCTCTAAAGGATTTTTTCTCCCCATATCCAGAGTTGCTAGCTTGCCCTGGGGTGCAGCCTGGTCCTGGCCATCTTCTGTTTACCATGAAGAACAGAAGGGCCGGGCCCGGCAGGCCCAGCAGCCGGCAGCCTGCAGCCGGGGTCTCCGGCAAAACCTGCTTCTCCAGACACAGGGAGCTGCCCTGCTTTCTGGCCTTGGCCTCCAAGCCAGCAGAATGGCTTTTCTAACTCCCATCTTACTGTGCATGTCACTCCCTGCTGAAAACTCTCTGTGCGTCCATGTTCTCTTGAGACAGAATCCCCATGTCTCAGCCTGGTCCCCAAGGTCCTTGATCTTGGACTTGCAGCCTCCAGAACTTTGAGAAATAGTGTCTGTTGTTTATAAGTCACTCGGTCTACAGTATTTTGTTACAGCAGGCCAAATACACTAAGTTCCCTGCGGGGGATCCTAGACCATGGGGTTGTAGTGAACACACAAACACACACGCACACACACACGCACACATGCACGCAGGCACTTGTCCCCAGTGGCTTCCCACTGCCCCTGTGCTCCTCTTGCTAGGAGATTTCTCTCCCTAACTCACGGGTTACCTCTGCTGCCCCGTTACTACTGCGAGACCATATTCCTCCTGCAGAGCTCTTTGCTCCTGGAAACCCTTCCCCTGTCCCCTGTACCCCTCAGCCCTGCCTCCTCTTGGCGGGAGGGGGGTGGGAGGGCTGCAGGGAGCCCAGAGTGTCCCAGAGTGTGGGATGAGAGGGGATTTGAAGTAGGCACAGGCATGGACACTTCTTAAGGTAGTTAGGCCTTTATTTTTAGTTACTTTCTACTTATAGTAAGTAATAGTGGCTCTCCTTTTAACAAACTTTTTTTTTTAATGTCACATTTTTTGATTAAAAATACATTAAGCAGGGCACTTGGGTGGCTCAGTTGGTTGGGCATCCAACTCTTGGTTTCAGCTCAGGTCAGGATCTCAGGATTGTGAGACTGAGCCTCACGTGGGGCTCTGTGCTCAGGGGTGAGTCTTCTGTTCCCCTCCCCTCCCCTGCTTGCTTGCTCTCGCTCATCTTTTTTAAGGTTTTATTTACTTATTTGGCAGAGACAGACAGTGAGAGAGGGAACACAAGCAGAGGGAGAAGCGGGCTCCCCGCAGAGCAGGGAGCCCGAAGCAGGGCTCGATCCCAGGACTGGGAGGATCACGACCTGAGTTGAAGGCAGACGCTTAATGACTGAGACCCCCTGTCTCTCTCCTTTAAAAAAAAAAATATTAAGCCAATGACAGCACAAGCAGGGCCGGGTGTGGTGAAAGTCCTCAGTGGGGCAGGAGTGGCTGTGATTTTAGAGCCCGTGGCCTCACTTTCTGTCCTCTCTTGCCACTTGTGCTCTGGTCCTGCAGACTGTGGTCCGGGGAGTGGGAACATCTCTTGGCCTTGGCCATGTCCCCTGGACATGCGTGCACCTGGTGGGCCGTGGGCACAACATGCACACTTCCTGCCCTGAACTGAGCCCCAGACACCGCCCCCCCACCTGGCCTGCGACACAGCTGGCTTGGCTTGAAGGCCACTTCCTCATTGCCTATGGTCCTGGTCCTTGGGTGACGGCCAAGGGGCAGGGTGTGTGTGCCTGCCTGCATCTGGCTGTGGCCTCAGAGGTTCTCACCCACCTACTGCTGAATTCTGCTGCCCTCCGCAGGGAGGGAAGACTGCTTGTTGCTGAATGCATTCGCAGGTCCTGGGGTCGTCCTCTCCCGAGAAGGTCTGGGTCCCGGCCTTCCATGATGCTGAGCTTCAGGAGGCTTGTGCAGGTTCAGGAAAAGGTTCACTGGGATGGGTCCTGTCTCCACTGTCACTCAGCTGCACCCTTGCACAAGCCAGATCAGTGGGCCCGCAGGCCAGGGACGGGAGCTGGGAGCGCTCTGACAGTGCCGCTGTGACTCTTACAGCGCCCAGCTCGGAGGCCGAGTTGCCCGCGTACTCACTCACTCATTCAACAAACATCTACTAAGAATAGTAGCTAACATTTTTTTTTTTTAGATTTAAATAATTATTTGAGAGAGAGAGAGAGAGAGAGAGCTCGCAGCACCTGGGCAGGAGGGGAGAGGGAGAGAGAACCTGAAGCAGACTCAGTGCTGAGCATGGAAACCAAGCAAGGCCTGATCTCACCACCCTGAGACCAGGCGTGGGCTAAAACCGAGAGCCGGCCACTTAACCGATTGTGCCCCCACAGGCGCCCCGATAGTAGCTAACATTTATTGCACGCTCACAGTGAATAGAATGTTTTCCATACAGTTATCTGCCAAACAGGATGCTGTAATTAAGTGAGATAATGCGTGAGCTCAAGAAGGACTGTGTGCTTCTATTATTACTCTCATCTGACTATTATTAGCCCCAGGTGCTAGCTAGCTCTGCAGACAGGGTGAATAAAGTTCCCTCCCAGCCCGTGGGGCAGTCACAGGTAATTACAGGATCCCGTAAGTCAGAGGAAACGCGGTCTCAGACGGAAGGGCTTCTATGAGTGCTGCTGAGGGAGTGACCAACCGCCTGGAGGGTGGAGAACTTGCCCGGGCTGACCTCTGACCCAGGCTGGGATGGTGTTAGCGCTGGCTAGAGAAAGCTGAAAGAGAAAGGTGTGGGGCTGCAGCACTGACCACGGATGTCTTGTTTTGGGCAACTCTCTCTGTGCTCGATGGCGGGCTGTGTGTGCCCGGGGCCTGGAGAGAGTAGGGGTGGTTGGGGCCAGGTGGAGAGCGGTGTGGGCCCCGAGCGTGTAGTCAGCACTGTGCTTACTGCAGCGTGTGTTGGGGGGGCGTGCAGGGGGGGAGCAGGTGGGCTGGGTGTGCCCGCGGGTGGATGGTGAGCTGGGAGGTACAGTCTGGGTGGAGAGGCAGCCCCAGCAGGATTGTCCTGGGCCCCAGCCACGAGGGGCTGAGAAGAGCCAGCAGGCTGCCCCCGTGGGGCCTGGACCTGCCTCCCGGCAAGACACCAGGACACTGGGCCCTGTCTCTTCAGGCAGTTTGAGTTTCACTCTAAAAAGACTTACAGCTGTGTCTAACCCCTTCCAAGAGGACAAGGGCGTCCACTTGGTCTAGCAGTCCCCGTGGCCCTTACATGGCTTGGATGGTGGGCATCCCTAGGCTTCATTGTGTGTCTTCAGGCTCCTAGCACCTGGAAGCATGGAGATCCAAGGAGCACCGGTCCCTGAGGACTGGACGTCTGAGGGCCTGGCTGCAGACCCTGCCAACCTCCTGTGCCAGGTAAGCGTAAGAACAAGGCCTGGCATGGTCCTATAGCTTGGCTGCCCTCCTGGGTGAGAAGTCTGGGCTCTGACCTTCAGATGACTGGCTTTAGTCTTGAGGCTTCTGCTTTCTAGCTGTGAACTCTGAGCAAGTTCCCAACAACCTTTAGGAGCCTCAGTTTCTTCTAGAAAATGGGGATAACCCTAACATATAGCGCATGGATTATCAGGAGGACTTAATCCTCTTGGCGCATTAGTGGGAACATTCTCGGTAATTTGGCTGTTAATTGCGCATGTGTTTAATCTGTGAATGTCAAAACTCTAAAAGAGTTCCCAAACTCACCACCCTCCCACCTCGTCCTTTTAACTAGTTCTCTAGATCCGTTCCTCCTCTCCCCAGTCCATGTGCCCCGCTGCCACCAGAGTGAGCTTTCTAAGGCACAGGTTTGGATCGTGCTGGCCCCTTGGCTTGGCAGGTGCAGCCCTTCGCCGCTGACCCCATACCCCACCCCCACTGTTCACCCGACCCCCATCCTCCAGTCCCGGGCACAACGCACCTTCCCCGCTTAACATTACTTCTCATGTTGTTCCTTTCTGCCCAGAGATGCGTCACCATCTTATCTCCCTTCTCCCCAGACCATCACCTCTTTTTCTACTTTCTCTGATTCCTCCAGGAAGCACACGTTTCTCTTTCTTCCAGACACCGCTAAGTCTCTGGAGGCAGGAGTGTGTGTGTGTGTGTGTGTGTGTGTGTGTGTGTGTGTGTGTGCCCCGGACTGACATCCTGGGAGCCTCCACAGGGAACCTTCTGTAGGTTGGCGCTCACCTAGACTCCCCTGTGGCGTCTGAGGAGGAACCTCTGTGTCAAGGGATCAGGCTGTGGGTCTCTCAGAAGAGCAGGTGCTGCCTCTGCCACTTGAATGTCAGGTGGCAGGATCCAGGCCCTGGGGCAGGGCCGGCCTTCGGGGCTGTGGCCCACACCTTGTCTCTGGCTTTCCTAGTGGCTCTGGGCAGCCAGCAGGTCAATGGGAAGCCTTCGTAGCTGGTGCACCGGGGACTGTCACAAGCCAGGATGGGACATTTATTCTCATGGTTCTGGAAGCTGCAAATCTGAGGTCAGGCTCTTGGCAGGTTGGGTTCTCCCGGTGGCCTCTCTCCATGGTCGATTTCATGGACTTCCCTCTGTGCACATGTGTCCCTGATGTCCGTCTGTGTGTTCGGGTCTCCTCCTCCAGGAAGGACGCCAGTCAGGTTGAGTTGGGGCATCCCTAAGGGCCTCATTTAACTCAATCATTGGTTAATGGATTGATGGAAGTGTGGTTAACAGACAGTGTTATATTAATTTTAGGTGTCCAGTACAATGATTCAGCAATTCTATCCACTTCTCAGTTCTCATCTTAAGCCCCTTGATGTATTTTCCTCATCCCTCTACCCACCTGCTCTCTGGCAATCACCAGTTTGTTCTCTGTATTGAAGAGTCTGTCTTCTGTTTGTCTCTTTTTCTCTTCCTTTTTTTTCTTTTTTAAGATTTTTATTTTTAAGTGATCTCTACACCCAATGTGGGGCTCACATTCACAACTTTGGGATTAAGAGTCGTATGCTCTAGGGACTGAGACAGCCCGGCGCTCCTCTTTTGTTTCTTAAATTCCATGCATGACTGAAGTCAGATGGTATTTGCCGTTCCCTGCCTTATTTCCTTTAGTGTTATACTCTGTAGGCACATCCATGTCGTTGCAAATGGCAAGATTTCATTCCTTTTTATGGCTGAGCAATATTCCATAAGATATAGATCTCTGTATATACTATATCTTCTTTTCCCTTTCATCGGTGGATGGACACATGGGCTGCTGAAATATCTTGGCTATTGTATATAATGCTACAGTTAATACAGGGCTACATCTATCTTTTTGAAGATAGTGTTTTCATTTTCTTTGGGCAAATACCCAGTAATGGAATTATTGGATCATATTTAAATTCCATTTTTAATTTTTTGAGGAACCTCCACATGGTTTTCCACAGTGGCTGCAGTAACTTGCATTCCCACCAGTAGTGCACAAGGCTTTCTTTTCTGACATTCTCGACAACACTTGTTATTTCTTGTCTTCTTGATTTTAGCCATTCTGACAGGTGTGAGGTGGTATCTTGTGGTTTTGATTTGCATTTCCCTGAGGATGAATGATGTTGAGCACCTTTTCATGTGTTTGCTGTTCATCTGTATGTCTTTTCTGGAAAAAAAGTCTATTCTTGTCGCCTGAATGGAATTATTTGTTGTTATTTTTTGTGGTTGAATTATGTAAGTTCTATATGTATTCTGGATATTAACCCCTTATTGGAGAGATCATTTACAGATATCTTCTCCCACTCAGTATCTTGCCTTTTTGTTTTGTTGGTGTTTTCCTTCACTGTGCAAAAGATTTTTATTGTGGTATAGTCCCAATAGTTTAATTTTGCTTTTGTTTTCCTTGCCTTGGGAGACATATTTAGAAAAATGTGGCTAAAGGCAATGTCAGAGAAATTACTGCTTACGTTTCTTCTAGGAGTTTCATGGTTTCTGGTCTCACATTTAGGTCTTTAATCCATTTTGAGTTAATTTTTGTGTATGGTATAAGAAAATGGTCCAGTTTTATTATTCAGCATGCAGCTGTTCAGTTTCTCCCAACACCATTTGTTGAAGACTCATTCACCGTTTTAAAGGCCCTATCTCCAAAGACACTCCTCTTCTGAGGTACAGGGGGCTTAGGGCTTCAACATATGGATCTGGGAGGGGCAGTCCAGTGCATAACAGTGGGTCCCCAAAGGATAACCAGGATGGTGTTGTCCAAAGGAAGGGGGGGCAGACAAACCCAACAAATCCCCACTGTAACTCCTGATCACCTCTTTATGTGGCCAAGATGCCCATGTCCCATGCCCACAGCAGTGAGCATGTGCAGAACCAGAGACAGGAAGGATCTCTTCTGAATATGGTTAAAAGGAAGAGGCTAAGAGAATCCCAGAATTTCCCAAATAGAATACGGTACCTTACAGATATCTACCACCAATCCCTTCATGACCGTAACAGCTTCCATTTCTGGGCACTTACTCTGACTTTATGGTTTCAGGGTTTTATTTTCTCAGTATTTTTTGTTTACCTTTACATTCATGGTGTACATGGAGCATAGTGATAATACTGCTTTAAGGATTTTGTACCTGCATCTGTTTCTACTGATGGGTATTTCCCCCTGGTTATAGGTCATGTTTTCCTGCATCTTTACCTGCCTGGTCATTTTTGGTAGGATGCCAGACATCATGACCTTTCACATTGTTGGGTGCTGGATTTTACTGTATTCTTTTAGATAGCATTAGACTTTGTCCTGGTGCTATTAAGTTACTCGGGCTCAGTTTCATTCTTTTGAGCTTATTTTTCAGCTTCATTATGGCCTAGAGCAGCCTTTAGCTTAGGGCTAATGGAGCCCCACTACAAAGGTGTGGTCCTTTAGAGGACTATATTCGTCCTGCTCAATATTATGAGCTCTTTGCACATTGCCTGGATGGAGTACTCACTACTGTGTGAGCTCTGGGAATTATCTGGGGTTTGCTCCTTTCTGGTGGTCTTTTTTTTTTTTTTTTCTTTAAATTTTATTTATTTGACAGCGAGGAACATAGTGAGAGAGGGAACACAAGCATGGGGGCTGAGAGAGGGAGAAGCAGGTTTCCCGCAGAGCAGGGAGCCCGACGTGGGGCTCGATCCCGGGTCTCCGGGATCATGACCTGAGCTGAAGGCAGTCGCCCAACCAACTGAGCCACCCAGGCGCCCCCCTTTCTGGTCTTCTTTTCACAGCTGGCTTCATGAAGTTTTAATCCACACATGGATAATATTCAAAGACCCAAGGCTGCCCTTTTGCAAGTCTCTGGGATTCTCTTTGTGTGGGCAGCCCCATCCTCCTGAGTACTCTGACCCTCAAGTCTTAGCAGCCGTGGCTTCTTTGAACTCCACTTTCGGTCTCCAATGAGTAAGACCCCAGCCTTGGGTGAGTGCCCTTTCCTGGGCTGCCGCCCCCAAACCACCTATAGAAAGCCAGCCAGGCAACCTGTGAGACACACTCCACTCGCTTTCCTTCTATTGGGGATCACAGTATGGCACTACCTAATGTACAGTGCCTGAAAACCATTTGTTCCTCTGAGGTTCATGGTTGAGGGGGCCACAAGAGCATCCAGCCTCTAAAGGCAACAAGGCCTCGGCTGCCTTGCCACCCAGATCAGGGCTCCTTTGATTTCTGGACACTCCATCTCTGGCAGGTGTCCTGATCCCCAGCTCCAGAGCGCATTTCCTAGTGCACTCAGTGAAGGAAGGACTGCTTGGTGCGCATTTATATTCATAGCCACATTTGCCCACAAGGCACATTGGTGCAGTAGGCAGTGTCCTCTACTAAACAACATATTTGCTTTGTGGAGCTGGTTGAAGTTTAACACCCAGGGTCTGCCGTCATCATCTTCACGCAGAATGCTGAGCAGCGCACCAGGCAAGGGCTGGGCTGTCCCAGTGAGGCCAGTCCAGGCTCCTGTTTCTCAAGTTGGGTTTTAAATCTCAAGCCCTTCCTTTCCCCCATTTTGACTTTATTTTCTAAAAAATTTCAAACATATAAAAAAGTAGAGATGAAATACTCATAGACCTATCACCTAGATTGAACAATTTCATCTTTTTTTTTTTTTTACAATACTTTATGTTTTTAAAAGATTTTATTTATTTAGTTGAGAGAGAGAGAGAGAGAGAGAAAGAGAAAGAGTGGAGCATGGGGGAGAGGGACAGAGGCAGAGGGAGAAGCAGACTCCCCGCTGAGCTGGGAGTCCTAATCCCAGGACTCTGAGATCCTAACCTAAGGCAGACACTTAACCAACTGAGCCCCCCCAGGCATCCCTTTTTGCAATATTTTAAAGTGTGTGCTGAATATAATGACAGTTCACTTTTAAACACTTCAGCATACATCTCAAAAATACAAGGAGCTTTCCACAACGTAACCACAACAATACCATGATCACATCATGGTGTGATCATGGTAATAATATAATGTTATTATTAACATAAATAGTAATTTAAAAATATTATGTATGACTGGTTCATTCTTAAAAGCTTTGTTATCCTTTAACATCTTTTAGAGTGCTTTTTTAAAAGTAATATGCCGTCAGTGATTGTATATTTGTATGTCACATTTCTTTTATTTTTTAAGATTTATTTATTAGACAGAAAGAGAGAGCACAAGCAGAGGGAGAGCGAGAAGCAGACTCCCCACTGAGCAGGGAGCCCTATGTGGGATCCTACCCCAGCATCCTGGGATCGTGACCTGAGCCGACAGCTGATGCTTCTCCAACTGAGCCACCAGGTGCCCTGAATGTCACATTTCTTAGGTCTTCTAAAATCTAGAATGTTTCTTTCTTACCCATTTTTTTCCATAATACTTTTTTGTTAATGACACCAGACCAGCGTCCTGTAGAAGGTCCCACCTTCTGTCTTTGACTGTGTTTCATGTCATGTCATTTAACTTGTTTTTTGGTTGTCTCTGTAAGCTGAAGTTTAGAGGTAACGTCTTGAATAGACCTTTTCCGGGCTATGCCGCCTTATGCACTGTGACCGTGTGCCTGGTCATCTAACAGGCTGTGAGCATCTGGTACTGGCTCAAAGGGGCAGCCACTAGAGGCCTCGCCGCAAGACCATGTTTCCCCGCTTCTGAGTGACAAGCCCCTTGTTGAAGTGTATCAAACCCCCACATCAACGTCCTGTTTTCATCTGTATTGCCCGCCACAAATAAATATCTGCCCTCCTGGCATCACTGTGCCTCCTGGCATCTCCACTGGGCAAGGATATACCTCCTGAATTTGTAAACTGACAAGTTTTTTCAAATTAAAAACCATTTTAATTTACTTTTCAAAATTGAAAACTGTTACATGGATTATGACATTTCATGGCTCCATCTCAAGATTCTGCCCCATGTTGAGGAGGTCACTAGGACAAGATGCTTAGGACGGGATATCTAGGAACGCCAGGGTTCTTGGGCAGATCAGACCTACAAGCACAGCACAGACCTAAGTACGGCAGGAGCCTGGCGGGTATGGCTGAGATCCGTGGCCCAGGCATGTAGATTCAGGAGTTAAAAATCCCAGCTGGCCACAGGGCTCCTGGAACTGAAGATGCAGCCAGTCCAAAGCTCATGTAACCATGGGGCAAGGAACCGGGCCATGGACTTGATTTAGAACCAGAAGACGAGACCACTGCTGGAATCAGCCACGGAATGCTGACGAACCTCAGAGCTGCAAGAACTGTGGCCACATGGAGAAATCTCTCTCAAGCTCGGGCACACTTTGCAAGAATGGGACCAAAGCCTCCGTGTCTCAAAACATGGTCCATCTGGAGTTTTAAAGTTTTGATTTAGAAAATCATTTGTATGACAATCTTACAAAAAATATATTTTATTTGTATTTATTTATATATTCAGTGGGTCGCCTTTATCAGAGTGCAGGTGGCCACTGTTCTAGAAAATGTGAACCGTGGGGTTATCAGACAAAGAACCTAGAGGCAGCATCAGAGGAGGAAGCCAACTCTAGTTACGGTTCCCTATGTATGTAGTCACATATTCAGTGATCCTCAGGAGAGGGGATTTATATGTAGGAAGATCAGAACTCTACGGCTCAGAACAGAAGAATGACCAGAAATGGAAGGAGAATGGCCACACTGCAGCGTTGGCGAGCCCCGGCCTCCTGAATCTGTGTAACTCTGGAGCCTCTGGGCTTTCACTACAACATGCATCTTCCCCAATGTGCAGCCACACGAGCAGAATTGAAATAGCGCGTAAAGGGTTAAGTATCACCAAAATGTGTTTGCTAGGTTTTCTTTGCAGAATCAGAATTCCTAGCGAGACCCTTCTTCTGCAGTCTCCTTTTGGATCGCTTTCTCATCTTTCCCTATGTGTCGAGGGCTGTGTTCCGATCCAGCCTCTGGCTTTTGCACATGCTGTTCCCACAGCAGTTTCCCAGTTTCTGGTTTCTGCTTGTCCTTCGAGATCGGCTTATGTTGCTTTCTTCAGGGAAGCTCTTCCTGACCTGGAGGAGCCAGGCCACCATGTCACCTGTCTTGGGGTACCCTCCTGCTCCTGAATAGCCCCTTCACAGTAGCTTCTTGTTCAAGTGGTCAGAGTCACCAGGTCATGAGTTCATGGTCTGAGCGCCTGAGGTTTCTAATTTCCACAGAAGGCTTTAAGTGCGTGTGCATGAGGCCACAAGTGATTGGAGCCCAGACCCCTTTCCTCTGTGGGACTGAAGTTCCTTACTAGTAGAACAAGGCCCATAGCTTTCTATGAACCTGTTTGATAGTCCATGACCTCTTGAGTCACAGCTTATCCTCTCCTACGCGGCAGGTTCCTGCACCCCCCGGACTGAAAGGTTCTTAGGGTATCCCAAAGTGTATTTAATCGGCATTCTGGGTGGGATGCTGAGACTTCCCTGGCTCAGAGTGGCCCCCAGGGCATTCTCCATACACCTAGAACAGTGGACGGCCTAGCCTTCCCCAGGCCCTACTACCTTCCTTCCCAGCTCAGCCACCCAGTGCCCTTCCTACCCCCTGGAGTCTTTCAGCCTTCTTACCTGTCTTCCTCCAGTCCTTGAAGGCTCCCAGCCCTACCGCCATTGTCACTTTTTGGGGGGCAGGAGAGCCGACAGCCACTTAATATTATTCTGAATTAAGTGCACTTACTGAGCACTCTGAGATTTCTCCTTACTCCTTTTCTTGGTTTTAACCTCCTTACGGTAAGAATACATCAAGGTGTGTGTTAAGTTTTTCCTTGGAGAATTCTGAAGCGCCAATGTTTACTGGTGTGGAAACCCCTCGGGTCTGAGAACTCGCCTATAGGGCGAAGACCACGTTCCTAAGAACCCCTGGCACCTCTGCTCCCCGCCTGGCTTGGGTCTCCCTTTCCCAGCTGCCTCCTCTCCCCACTTCCTCGCTTCCCCTCCTTCACAGACTCTTGAGTCCTACCAAACTAGCATAAGTTTCTGAGAGCCCAGGGAAGATGAAGTCTCTGCGCCTTGGTGGGGCTCTTCTTGCCTCTCGCTGCCGGCTTCCCCCCCGGTAACCGCCCTCATTGACACCGAAGAGAGAGATCACCTCCCCGGGAAGCACTCCCTGATCAGCACTTCACCACCGTTTCCCACCTGCCCAGCACGAAAAGCTAACCCAGCGACCTGTGGTTACTCTACTCAGCACCCCCGCGCCCCAAGTCTGGCTGGGGTGGCCGGGCGACGGATAGGCGGTCCGTTGAAGTCCGTCTCCCTGGCGAAGGGCCACGTGCTCGGACAGGCTCCTCCCAGGGAACCTCCGGGCTTGCTCGGCTCCGGGGCTCTCCCCCGAGGCGGGACCCGGGTGCGCGGCCGGAGCGCCCAGCTGGGCACACCCCCAGCTCCATACACCTCAGCGAGCCCCCCCCCCCGCCTCCGTCCGGCGGCCCCCGCGGCGAGGGACAGCGGGGGGGCGGGGGGTCCCGGGGCGGCGCGCGGTGCCCGACGCAGGGGCCGCGCTCACAGGCGCCCGGCCGGCCCGCCTCCCGCCGGCGCTCCCGGCCTTTCCCATCCGGCCCGCGACGCTCCGCCCGCCCCGTCCCACATGACACCGCCTCCGCCGCAAACTTTTTCCTCCCCATCCTGTCGCGGCTCGAAAGGAATGGAAAATGGCGGCCTAGGCGCGGAGTTTCCTGCCCGGGCGGCGGCGGCTCTCGCGGCGGCGCCATGACGCGCTGGGTGCCCACCAAGAGAGAGGAGAAATACGGCGTGGGTGAGCTCCGCGCCCCTCCGCGCCGGGCCGGCCTCCCCGCGGCGCGCGCTCCGGACGGGCGGCGGGGCCGGCGGGGGCGCCGGAGCCTGTTGCCGCCTGGGCGGCCCGAGTGCCGGGAGCCCCCTCCGGAGCGCGGGCGAGCGGCCCCGGGGACGCGCGGGGGTTGGGGGCGGCCCGTGTCACTTCCCGAGGTGTCCCCCCCCGCCGCCACCCCCGGCCACCCAGCTCCCGGGCGGGCACCCGGTGGCGGAGCCCTCCAGCCTCCCGGGCCGTCCGATTGCAGACCCCGTTCTGCTCGCGGCCGAAGCCTTCGGGTGGGCTGGCCGCGCCGCCGCGGGCGCATTGTTCGGCCCGCGGCTTTCTGCTTTTCCGGGCGAAGTTGCGTGCAGGGTCGGGAGCTCCCCGGGCGGGCAGTTGCGAGTTGCAGGGATCCAAGCGGAGAGCTGTGCTCTCTCCCGGTGGGAAGTGGCGCGCGCGACCTGGACCGGCCGGGCGCCCTGCCCGCCGCTCGGTGGCCCTGGCCTGGACCGTGCGGGACCCCGGAGCTCGGGAGCGGGCTGCGGAGGGCGGGGCTGTTTTGGCTCCGCCGCTCTTTGTCGTTTCCTGAGGGGAGTTGGAGGGGGGGGGATCGGGTTGCAAGTTTACATTTCGGACCGAGGGAGTACACATTCCAGAGAGCGAGACCTTCCTTGATGGCAGAACAAACGCACCCCAGCCCTCTCTGCGCCCTGCTCTCGTCCTCACCCGGGATTTGCAGCTTTGGCTGCCAAGGACTGGGGTCCAGACTTTCTCGTGCACCCCAGTCCGGGCCGTGGCCGCTCTCCGGGTTCCCGGACCCTGGACCTTCCCAGTTTTCCGTCTGACTTTCCTCCTGCTCCTTTATCCGTCACCCAGGCTGCACTTTGCCTGACTTGTAAAGCCCTTTGTGACCTTGGCCTCGCCTTCGCAGCCAGGTTATGCCCTCTCTGGTCTCCTCCTGGGGTTTTGCTCCCTCAGCGGGCAGGCCCCCCTGCCCCTGAGCTTTTGCGCTGCCATGTGTGTCCCCACTGCGGGTCTCCTCCAGAGCCTGCCCTCTGACTTGGGCAAGCCTCGGGCAGGCCCTAGCCCTCAGGGTTCCTTCTACTCTGTGATTCCGAAGCTTGCCTCTGTAAGATGTCTGTGGTGTGCAGGGGAGCTGTTTGGACAGTGGCTGCGGGAAGAGTCAGTCCTGAGACAGTCGACGTCTTCTGGGCCCACATGTGTTCCATATACCCATTTGTGGGACAGGGGTCTTCTTGCTCCAGGACCACTATGGCTGACCTCTCACAGCAGGGACAGATGGAGAAGGGCCTGGACCACTCTGGAGAGGTGGGAGGGAGAGGCCGGAGGCAGGCAGAAGAGCGGGACCACAGACAGTTGTGGGGAGGAGGCAGGGAGTAGCTCTAGCTCTGGCTGAGGGCTTGCCTCCCTCCTCCCAGTCCTGTGGGGTGGAACTCCTGTCACTTCCCAGTTGACGGAGGCGGAGAGAAAATACAAAATACGTTGTTCATACCACTAGTAAGTGTTACATCTGGGATTGGAATCCTGGCTCTGGAGTTTACACCATCATACCAGGAGGCCAGGAGGGGATTCTCTTTGGAGCATTGCATTTTAAGATACATTGACATCTCTTGTTGGCCCCCAGCCTGACCTGATGGTGTCAGTGAGGACACTAGGTGTGGCACCTGTTGAGTTGCTTGACTGTCCTCTCTAGAGAAGACCAAAGGGAGCCTTCAGTGACGGGGGGGGGGTGTCTCCTTGTCCAGGAGGTGACTGGGGGCAAGAATATGGCTGTGTACCTCCCCATTATGCTGCACACGTTCCAGAAGCTTACCTAGTACTCACTGTGGTGACTTCCAACATCCCACCTTTGGCTAATACTGTGGTTTTAAGAAAAGTCTGTGTTGGGAAGTTTCCAAAGGACCGTGTCCTGGATGGTTTGCCAGGCAATTCTAGGAGCAGTGTGAATGGCTGTCAGGTGGAGGAGAGAGTTTCTGCTCTGCTTGGTTTCACTAGGATGGAGCCCAGGCCACAGAACGGGAGGGGACAGCACAGCTTGTGCAGCCTCAGTGGGAGGCCCATCGGGCAATTCTTCTGATTCTGGGCAGAAGGGAAGGCGAGGATGCTCACATCCGGGTCAGCCCAAGCTCTCCCCTGTTCCAGGAGTTGGCACTGGAGGGTTCCACTCTATCTCAGGAAAGGAAGGCAGAAGTGCTAGGGGGCGGGGATTCTTTCCCATTAGCTAATGGGCTATTTCCACCCAAGGGAAAATTACTGGCCGTCCCCCTTACCAACCACAGCGTTTTTTGGGGGAGCCTAACAACAGGGCTGTGTTTCCTTGGAGGGCTGTGGTGGGTTGTGGGCGGGACCTGCTTCCACTCCGACCACTGACTTGGCGGGATGAATGAATCACGAGGGGAAAGAAAATGATAAAACTCCATCTCATTTGGAAACTTGAATCACAGCTCATTGTCTGCAAGTACTTGGAATCTGTTAGAAGCATTGTTTGTAAATGAGACACTTCAGTTATTTATTTTGTAAATTGGGGAAAGGAGTAAACAGCTGATGTGTTGCTTCCTCAGCAAGGCAGGAAATGCCTTTCTCCTTCCGCCATTTATCCTAGTGGGGTTTGGGGTTGCCCCCAGGAAATTTACTAGCCTGTTAATGTCTCCCCCTGGGCTTGAATTGGGTGGGTCAGGGTTCATGGATATCGTTAATTAACACAGGGATGAATTTTGACCTACTTGTCACGTGGAGGACTTTGTGCTTGGACCCTGTGGACTTTTCCATCATCCCCCATCTGGGCAGAGTCTGAGGCCTCAATGCCACTAAAGTTATGGATTCTGTTCCTAAGATGAGTTAAAAAGATGCAGCGTGTTCTAGAGTCACACCTGAGGACGCTGTGCTCACCTCTCATTGGTGGGAGGCAGAATAATGGCCCCTTCCCAAAATGTCCATTCCCTGATCCGCAGAACCTGTAAACACATTACGTGACATGGTAGAAAGGGCTTTGCAGATGTGGTTAATGTAACAAAACTTAGAGTTGGAAAGATGATCTTGCATTATCTACGTGGGCCCCCAAAGCAGAGAACTTTGGCTGGCTGGTCACAGAAGAGTGGAGTGAGAGGTTCTGAGCCGGGGCAGGGTCCCACGCCCAGTTGCTGGCCCTGAGATGTAAGAGCCCCCGTTGCAGGGCTCAGAGGAAGCCCAGGGAGCCTGGAAACAGATCCTTTCCTAAGCTTCCCCCAAGAGCGCAGCTGGCCAGCAGCTGGACTTTGAGACCCAGAGCTGCTGAGTGTCTGAGCTGGGGAGCTGTGAGAATATTTATCCCTGTGGACCCTTTGAAGCTGCTCAGGGTGTGGCTGTTCGGGCAGCCAGAGGAACCTAACAGGCGGTGCTCAGAGCAGTTTGGGAGTGAGGTTCTCTTGCTAGCTTTCAGCTTTGTTATGGAGGAGACTGAACACCAGCGGATCCAAGTGTGGGTGCTTTACTCTGGATTTTTCTACAGAGAGCTCAAACGGATGCGGGTGTTGGTGCTGCGGATGAACCGTTAGCTCCTGGCTCTTATTCCTTATGTGGCCCATAAGCAAATTACCCTGCTTCCTGAGCCTCAGTTTCCCCATCTGGAAGGCCAGGCCAAGCCTGGCTATGACACAGACCAGGCACAATGCACTGAGATGTACGCAGAGCAGGGGCGTTGTGTTTGAGAGCAGCCAAACGCTCAACGGAGTGTTGCTTTTATTAATTTTTTATTAAATAAAGTGCGGTTCAGAAGTGTGGTGACAAGTGATTTTCTGTTTGCATTTGACAGGCACAGTTTCTGCAAGAATACTTTTCTTTCCCTCTATGGGGGGAAAGTCTCATTTGCTTGGTGTTGGGGAGCATGACTTGTGTGTATTTAGATTAGTTCTGAGTGATGATAATTGCTAGGAGTAGTGTAATATCCAAATAAATTTGGGAGTGTGGGAGTCTCAGAAAGATCTCTTTTGTTATCTAGAGTAGCAAGCAAGCTGCTACTTTGGGGAAGAAAAATTAGATTTGATTGTAAGTAAATAGAAATGCGGACATTTTCATTCACTGGAGTTGCAGAAAAACCAAATTAGGGCATATTATATTTCTGCAAACCTTATTTTACTTTGAAAACATTATACAAATTTTAAATTTATTGTTGTGCCAATGTCTGCCTAGAATATCGCATCTTAACAGGATTGTCTTAGGGGCTTCTTGTTCCCTTCCTCCTTGTTTTTATTTTTTCTTTAACTTTTTGTTTCTAGATAATTATAAACACATACATTTGTAACAGATAATGCAGAGAGACCCCATATAGCCATTACCAGTTTCCCTCAAGGTGACGTCTGGCCAAACCACAATACCACACGGAGCCGGGAGGTTGGCAAGGACACAGTCCAGGCACGGGGCATTGCCATCATCCCAGGATCCCTCCCCTTGTCCTTTTATAGCCTCACCCCGCTCCCTCCTCCTTCCCACATAATCCCTGGCAACTAGTGATCTCCGTTTCTATAGTTTTGTCATTGCAAGAGTGTTACAGGAATGGAATCATGTAGTATGAGACCTCTTTGGATGGATTCTTGTCAGGTCGCGTAATTCTCTGGAGATTTCATCAGATCGTTGTGTGTTTCAGTGGGGGGGTTCCTTTTCATTGCTAGTGGTGTTCCCGCATGGAGGTACCACCGATGGGTCAACCGTTCACCTGTTCACCTGCTGAAGGACATCAGGGTTTTGGCTCTTAGGAGTAAGGCCACTATGGACATTTATGCATGGGTTTTTGTGTGAACACAAGACATCGTTTTCTGGGATAAGTGCCCAGGAGTGCCTTGGCTGAGTTGTATGTAGTTGTGTGTTTGGATTTTCAAGAAATTGCCAGACTCTCCCAGAGTGACTGCACCATTTGCATTCCCACCAGCCACGAATGTGTGATCCAGGTTCTCCTTGCCCGCTGTTCTTGTCCCTCTTGCCTATTTTAGCCAGTCTCACAGAGTGTGGTGATACGTCGTTTTGGTTTGGGTTTGCGTTTCCCTCTTTGCAGCCCCTCCGGGAAGGATATCTTGATGTCATTTGGAGGAAGAGCCCTGTAGGCGGCTGTGTGAGCTGCGGTGCGAGGGGAAGGCCCCTGACAGGTGCGGCAGGAGCTGCAGGAGCGGGGCCCCTGAGCTGTGCAGGTGTCGTATGTGTTCGGGTCCTGAGAGCAGTTGGAGGAAGAGATCGTGGGGTGGGAGGCTGGTAGGACTGACCCAGCAGTGTGCAGACACGGCTAGCTGGCCACTGGGCACGATGATCAGACTCCTCCCAGTTTCTTGGTAAGAGGAGGGCAGCCAGGGAAAGGTCAGAATTTGAGTTTTAGCACTGGTGTGGCCACTCTTCATTGACGTGACCTGGGGCAAGTCTTTGAGCCTCTCCTGGCTGGTTCCACATTTTCAAAATGGAGGATAAGACTTGGCCTGTGTACAAGGTCAGGCTGCCGGGAGGTTCACAGGAGGTAAAGGACAGTGAAGGCACTTTGGGAACATTGCCATGTCGATAGCAGTAGTACTGTACATAAGTTCGCTTTTTTTTTAAAAAGAGTTTATTTATTTGATAGAGGGAAACACAGCCAGAGAGGGAACACAAGCAGGGGGAGTGAGAGAGGGAGAAGCAGGCTTCCCGCCGAGCAGGGAGCCGGACGTGGGACTCGATCCCCGGTCTCCGGGATCATGACCTGAGCCGAAGGCAGTCGCTTAACCTACTGAGCCACCCAGGCGTCCCCATAAGTTCACTTTTAGTAAGAAGGTGGGAAGTGTTTTGGGACCCTCCCTCAAGTCAACATGTAAAGTATGTGTAGTAGTTTGCTGCTTTAACAAAGTATCACTTGAGCTCAAAGTGCAGGCATTTATTTTCTGTGTTCTGGAGGGTAGAAGTCCAAGATCAAGCTGTTAGTGGGATTGGTTCCTTCTGAGGCCTTCTGCTTGGTGTGTGGATGGATGGCTGCCTTTTCAGTGTGTCCTCACAAGGTCTTCCTCTGTGGTCTCCTCTTACCGTATTTGGGCCCACACTCATGAGGTCATTACCTCAGTCCTCTCTTTCAAAACCCAGCCTCCAAATACATTTTGAATTATGGGGTGAAGGCAGAACTTCAGTATTTGAATTTTGGGGTCCATAACCCATAACATGATTATCACAAGGAAGATCCCTTCTATTTTTGTGTACTTTCGGTGGCTATCATCTAAGTGAGTATTTTTCTGCAAGGTAGTGGGTCCCCAGTTCCTTGGGGATGTCGGGAAGAAGGAAGGAGGGAGAAGGGAGGTGGGAGCTCACAGTATTAGCCCCCCTCCCCCCCCAGGGCTCTCAGAATCCAATTTAAGGAATCAGATTAGCGTTTGTGTTCAGCCCTGGAACTTTCTTGTAATCAAATTAGTGACGGGATAATACAGTCGGGGGGTGTGAGACCTGAGCAGGAAGTCGAGCCAGTGGGAAGTGTGGCCATTCACATGGTGGGCACACCTGGGGAACAGCTCTTCCTCAGGGGCGGCCCCCTCACCGTCCACCTGCCAGTGCTCACCTGCATGTGGCATTAGGAGACGGAACCTCCAGCTTGTCTGGCTTGTAGTGTTGGCGTGTGGGTAGGGGGGCCAGGCTCCCTGTGCTTCCCTGGTGCCAGCCATCCAGTGATGTCAAGGAGCGCGTTGGGTATGGGGCATCACACAGTCACTGCTGGGCCTAGGGCACAGCTCTGGGGTCTTCTCTTCACTCTGTAGGCCGTGAAGCTGGCTCTGTGGATCCTCGCACAGCCTGAAGAGGCCCTGGGCACTCATGGGAGTGCTTTAATTTCGGTAGCTGGTGGGGCGAGGGCAGGTGTTGGCATGTGACAGATAAAGAGCCCCGTGCTTCTTGGTGATTGCGCAGAAGCAGTGTTAGCAAGGCACTCGGCAGCCGTCCACGTCCTCGGGTGCTCCGGAGACGCTGACATTTCCTTACACGGGGACTGTGCTTCTAAAAACCAGGTGGTTTCACCCCAGACAGATGTCTGTCAGCTTGTTAATTTTCATTTGGGTGCCTCGAGGAGAGAAAGGTGTTCTCCCCGTCGGGGTAAGTGCCAAAAGATCACAGATGGTGGGGCACAGAGATGCAGCTTTTGAGTCTCTGCCCCATCTCCGGCCAGCCACGTGACCGTGGGTGAGTTATTTACCTTAAGCCTGAGTTTCTCCTTTGTAAGTCGGTGATAATACCATCCTCCTCCCGCGGCTCTGGGATAAAGAGATAAGCAGCACAAACCTGACCCCAGGTCTGCTCGGTAGCTGCTTCTCTCATGCTCCCCTGGGCCCTCCGTCTGACTGTGTGACTGAAGCCACGTAGGCCCCGTTGTGTGTGCAGCCCCCTGCTTGCTGTAGGGAGGGGCCCAGAAGGGGAGAGATGTTTGATGGCTTCCCTAGAATTTCAGAGTTTGCCCTGAGGTCTTGTTGGGGCGCTCCCCAGAGCTCCTGAAGGGAGCCCAATAAAGGTTATGCGGGTAAATCTCTTCTCAAACATGTCACTCGGAGTCTTTCTCCTGGTGGGATTACTGTTCACAGGTGCACTTTGCTGCTGCATTTCCTCAGGAATGCGATAAAGATTTTGTGTGCCATCTTGAGGGATTTTGTTTAAGATTTGCTAGGTATGCTTTTATATGTAAATATAACTATTGTGATTGCTTTTCTGATTTAGGGTTGGCTGGCTGCTGTATCAAAGAGCCCCAGCATTTCCTGGCTTCATACAATGAAAGCTTTGTTGTTGGTTTAAAGATTTTTAAAAATATTTTATTTCTTTATTTGACAGAGAGATCACAAACAGGCAGAGAGGCAGGCAGAGAGAGAGGAGGAAACAGGCTCCCCGCCAAGCAGAGAGCCCAATGAGGGCCTCGATCCCAGGACCCTGAGATCATGACCTGAGCCGAAGGCAGAGGCTTTAACCCACTGAGCCACCCAGGCGCCCTGTTTTAAAGATTTTATTTATTTATTTGAGAAAGAGAACAGGGGGATTGGCAGAGGGAGAGGGAGAAACACACTCCCTGCTGAGCAAGGAGCCTGACATGGGGCTAGATCCCAGGAACCTGGGATCATGACCTGAGTCTTGAAGGCTGCCCCTTAACCAACGGAGCCACCCAGGCGCCACGAAAGTTTGTTGTTTGTTTATGTCACAGTCCAAGTGGCTGGTGGGGAAGGAGTGCAGGGGCTCCGCTGCCTCTAGCTGTCTAGGGACTCCTTCCTGTAGCCCTGCCCTCCACGAGGCTCTTGGGTTCCTTGCCTTTCAACTTGTGGATGGAGAAAGAAAGAGATGGAGGGCCTTTCCAGGAGCTTTTCTCCCCTGCTGGGGCTGGAGGCAGTGCCCATCCCAGAGCTCAGTGCCTGGCCCAACGTAGCAGTATATGGGGCTTGGAAATAGAGTCTAGCTGTGTGCTTTGCAAGAAGAAGAGGATGGTGCATATTTGGGCTCTCCTCTAACAGGTCCCTGTCGTTGACACCTACTTTCAGAACACAAAGATCGTGAGTTTTCACACCATTTTGCCTCTGAGAGTTGCTTGGCAGAACAGATGTCCAGACCCTGACAACGATATGAAGAGATGTGAGTTAAGAACAGGTGCTGCCTTTTTCCTTGGCCTGTTTTCTGTCCTCCTGTCCTGTAGATTCCAGGATGTCCTTCCCTGTAGACCTGGCCCAGAGAGTACTCCCTGGGGGTTCGGGTAGACCCATGAGCCTAAGTGAGACTACCTTCTAAATGAGTCATCTTCATATTTGACAATTCCTAGTCTCCCCAGAGGCTTTGGAATTCTTTTGGCCTCAGGAGGTGGTGAACTAAAGCCTGCTCATTAGACTGTGTCTCTGTTTCTAAGTGTTGGCTTTTGTGTATTAGAATGGAATCTTACTATTCTGAAATAACACTTGTCTTTATAATTAAGCATGTACCGAGAAAAGGCTATGACGGTAAATCAGTCACAGCTACAGTAACTTCAAGCTAGATTGGGGGACCATTATGGTGTAGGGTAAAGAGCGCTGGACTGGGAGTCTGAATGCCTGGAATCCAGGCCAGGGCGCCACTCTTCTGCCTTATCTACCCTCCCTGGCCTCAGGCCCTTGGAGATGGGGCAGTAGTGGCCTCTCTTTACCTTGTTGCCACCATGCCTGTAGGAACTAGCAATATAACGCATGGGGTAGAACTCGAGGAAGGAGAAAGTACTATTTTCTATTATTTCCTCTTTCAGCAGGAGAAAGTGATACTTTGTATTATTGATGTTACCCTGTTCTAGAGAAAGAAGGTGATTTCTGGCGATGGTTTTAACCACTTTCTCATTGTAAAGGGGCAGTGTGGCAGAGTGAGCATTGTTTTTCCTAAGGTTTTGTAATTTTTGCTTTATTACTAGACAAGTTGTGTAGTCACTGATTTGACAGTGTGCGCTGAGGAGTCTTGTGAGTAGGCACTAAGCCGAGCAGTTGAACCGATGGGCGAGGTGGGTAGTGATGAAGATGAGTGTGTCCCAGCTTCCTTCAGCAACAGTTATGGTAAGCCACGGAGGAATTACAAGTCAAAGAAAGCTGTGCCTTCCAGTAACCAACCTTCCAACTTTCCTTCCAGTTTGCTTAACAGCATTGCTCTTGGATGGGTGGGTGTGGGGGGGAGGAGGAAGGATGGTCCAGAGTTACCCTCCTGGGGTGTCGATCTTGTTACAGGTCAGCAGTCCCTTATGTGAAATTCTTGGGGCTAGTGGTGTTTCTGAATTCTGGTTGGTCTTGATGTGGAGAGGAAGATGATGCCTGTGCACAAGGCTCATGTGCGTGCCACACACCCCCGGCAGGTCTGGGGACCCCCCCCACCCCGCAGTTGCTGGGGCTGGGGGGCGGGTGTACGGTCCCCTGCAATGTGAGGGAGGTGACCTGTGATCAGCCTACTCTCCTCTCAGGCCTAGTTTTTGCCATTCAGTGAGTTACCAAAAACTCTTTTTATCTTTTTGAGCTTTGGGAGCGAGCAGGGACATGAATATGTCTGATGTTTTTGTGGTGAAGCGTCCACACTCCGTGCTTGTCAGTCGTGGCCTCTCAGGCCCTCTGCTCAGAGTTTTCGGGCTGCTACCTGCTTGGGAACCCTTTAAAACATCCCCTTCATAGCCTTTTGGCCTCACTTCCTGCTCTACTCGTGTCCAGCTGGGTGTCGGCCTGGTCCCGGGTCCCAGTCTGTGATCTGCGTCTCCCTGTCTTAACTTCTTAGGACTTGGGCCTGGGACCCCAGCATTGCAGGCCTCATCCTTTCTGCCTCCTGATCCCTTCTGGAAGAGGCTGCTCGTCTGTTCCCAACCCGGGGTGTAGGGACAAGTGTGTGTGAGGGCTGACGGCTGTGAGTCCCCAGGGCCAGGGAGTCCTGGTAGAAGGAGGGATGGGGGGTGGTGGAGAGAGCATGGAAGGGGAGTCAGGGTTAAGGAGAAGCCTGCCTTCCCCCAGAGCCCACAGCATTGTGGTTTTCTCTTCCTGATATCCTTCGCCTGACTCTCGGGATGCCGATGTGTGGATGGTGAAGCTGTGTTGGCCAGGAGGCTGAGCTCTCGGCAGCGGGGCGCCGCCAGGGGCCTGGAGCAGCGGGCCCCGAGTCTGGGTGAGAGGCCCGGCTCTGCCCGGGGGTGCTGGGGGTAAACCCAGGAAGGTGACCCGTCTGAGGCTCAGTGCCTTCTTCCTCTGAATTTTCAGGGGCATCACTGCCTGTGGAGGCTGCCAGGTCAAAGCCAGGACTAGTGTCCAGGTTGGGATGTGTGCGTGGGGGACGCTGTACCCCTTCTCTGCCCCAGTTTGCTCATTTGTTGACCATGGACGACAGTAGTTGCTGCCTTGCCGAGTTGCTTGATCGTTAAACAATCTAATTCATGGAAAACGGGGTTTTTGGACCGGTGTACTCTTTGACATTCTGGGTTGGGTAATATTTGGTTGTGGGGGGCTGTCACGTGCCTTGGGTGCTGAGCAGCATCCCTGGCCCCTACACTAGATTCTAGTAGTGCTCCCCTTCCCTCCGTGTGACAGGCTGCATGGTTGTGGCAATTGCCGCATGTTCCTTGTGGGCGTCCCCTGCGGGAACCACCCGGATGAAGTGCAGGGCTCGAGGCTGCAGGGGTGAGGCAGGGCCCTTAGGCAACACCCACTGGCTGTGGACTGTGGCAGCTGAGGCTCTCCTGACACCTGGGGAGGCAGGCTGGAACCCTGCGGGACTGCTTCTGAAGGGTTTTACTTGGGGTGTGGGAGGGGCCGGAGGGGAGGAAGCGGCGAGGAAGGGGAGCCGGTGGGGGCCTCCAGCCAGGCCTGCTTGCTGGGGGAAGGTGGGCAGGAGCCAGCTGTTTCTTCTCTTTTCTGAGAAACCTAAATGGCAGTTTTGAGGTCAGGTTCTAGGACAGATGTGTACTTTACCAGGGTAATTCTGGACCTGCCCCACATTCTTCCTTAGCAGTACCTTTCCGGCTGGCCTGAGATCTCCAGATGCAGGAGCTCAGGCATCACCGCTGGAGTTGGATTTGCGGGAATAAAGGCACTATGAAGGCTCCCCCCCCGCCGAAAATAATAACTTATATTCTTTAATATAATTGACTTTTCCAGGGGCAAATAATGATTTAGCAGGAGGGAAATGTGATTATTTTTCTTCCAAATTGCTGTGCTTCTATTAACTTCACAAGATTTATTTTCAAGTCCTTCTAACGTCATGTGTGTTCTACTGCCTATTTTTCAAAGGCAGGCATGCGTTTTGGTCCTCCAGGCACTGTGGCCAGGCTGCCAAGTTTCTTCAGATGGTTCTCGGGAGTGTTGCTTTGAGGATCAGCTTGGAGAGGCCAAGAGGAGGGAGAGGCGAGGATGGGAACCGATACTGGGGATCCCACAGAATAAAGGGTTGGACGGCACTCATTCTGGCTGACCTCAGTGATGTTCAGGGGAATTTCTTTACCCAAATCTGATACAGTCAATGCTGCATCATCTGGCAGTGCCACCGGGCCTTTGCATATGCTCTTCTCTCTGCCTGTAAATAGTCTTTATTTACCTTCCATCTCTGGCTCAGGTCAACTTTTAAACCTTTCTGGACTCAGCCAGGCTGAATGAGGGTCTGCCCCCGTGCTGCTCTCCGCAGTGTTTTCACATACTGCCTTCCCACCTTACCTATGGCTGCTGCTAGACAGATGGCCCTTTAGGACAAGGGCTGAGTTGCGTTCCTTTCTTTGTTCCCTGCACCTGCTGTGGGCCCTGGCACAAAGGGACAGGGGGATTTTATCCCAGCCAAGCACTGGGAACTAACCTGAAAGCTGCAGATCTCCTGTTAGTGGAGAGTCACATCTCTGGGTGTGTGTCCCCTTCCGGGACACGTGACAGAATCGCTCAGGAATTAAACGTGTGATTGCGTTAAATGGACTTACAGCTCCCCCACCCCGGGCTGTGGGTGGCTCCCTAAGAAGATGCTCTGTCCTAAAGGAAAGGGGATGCCTGGTGCCATGCTGTATACAAACTCGGTGACCAGGCAGCTCAGCCACACCTCTGGTCATGTGTCCCTCAGGCAGTCGACGACATCACCAGTAGTTCGTGACTCGGCTGTTCCTAACCCCCCCACCCCAACCCCGCCACAAGCTTCTGCTCTCTGGCTGCTTCTCAAGTCCTTCTTCATGTGTTGCTCCAATTACATGTTTTCTCAGACTAGTTTGGGGTCAAGTGCAGGCACCAGACGAGCAGGAGGACTGGAGAAGGAAAACCCAGTGTGTGAAGGCAGATGGCGGGTGACTCCCAGCCCCGGGTCCTCGGGGCTCTGGAACCCCAGGAGGCTCCAAGCAGTTCTCGGGGCCTGTGTCCACTGTAAGGTGGGGCTCTTGCCCCAGTCTGCCCTGCCCTGCAGTGTGGTGATGAGATGCCCGTGAAGTCAAAGTCGATCATACACATTGAAGTACTTTGTACCTACAGAGCTGTGAACAGCTGAAAGCAACAGCCAGACATTTTTGTTGAGAACAGAGATGTGTAGCCTTTTTTCTGTCAAGGTCCCGATGATAAATACCTTAGATTTTGCTGGCCAGGAGGTAGAATAGCGGATACTATGTGGACATGTATGTAATCATTAAAAAACATGAATCCACTCGGGCGTTTGGATCATTCAGTTGGTTAAGCGTGCGACTCTTGATTTCAGCTCAGGTCTTCATCTCAGGATCTTAAGCTCAAGCCCGGCCTTGGGCTCCACGTTGGACATGGAGCCTACTGAAAAACAAACAAAAAATGGAGCCACTTGGAAGTGTAAAAATCAGAAGATAGTTTGGCAATTCCTCAAAAAGTTTTAAACACACAACTACCATATTGCTCAGAGATTCCCCTCGTTTGTCTTTTCCCTGAAGAACTGCTAGCAGACGTTCAAACAAAACTTGTACATAAACGTCCACAGGGGTGGTGTTTATAATATCCGAAACACAGAAACTGTCCACATGTCCATCACCAGATGAGTGCACGAGCAAAATACGGTGCATCCATACAGCGGAGGAAAGCACTGATACACATTACAACATGGATGAACCTAGAAAACATTGGGTAGAGTGAAAGAAGACAGGCACAGAAGGACATATATCTCAGGATTCTCTCTGTATTGGAGACGTCCAGAGTAGGCAGATCCACAGACCCAGAAAGCAGATCACTGGCTGCGGGGGGCTGGGGGAGGAGGGAATGGGAAGTGACTACTATAATGGAGTTGGGATTTCTTTGGCTGGAGATGAAAGTATTTTAGACCTAGAACTACATAGAGTTGGGGGTTGCATAACATTGTGAACGTACTAAATGTACTGAATTGTACACTTCCTTCCTTAATTTATTTATATAATCATTTACTTTACTCCTGTAACATTCCTGTGAAGTGAGTGCTATTTTTGGTCTCTATTTTGCAGAGGAGACTGAGGCACTGAATTTTTAAAACTAATTCCTTTAACCAAATCATACACTTTAAAAAGGTTAATTTTTTGTTACATGGGTTTTATGTCGTTACAAAAAATGGTGGAAAGCATTCTTTGTGGATAGGCAGTACAGAGCCGGGCTGTGGCCGGATTCGGTCTGCGGGTTGGGGCTTGCCAGCCCCCAGCTTAGAGTCTTCATGATCCTTTCACTTTAGGATAATGGCTATTTTGTCAGCGTATTATGTCCTCATTAGAAAAGGATGCAGGCTGTATGAAAGGTAGAAAGATGTCAGAGTCTCGTAGGCCTGCTCTAAATAATGTGCCGTTCAGAAATACCCACCTTCCAAGTGTATCTGTATTCTTGTGTTGAGTGTGGATAGAAAAATGGGTGATCCACAGACTTAAAGCTGAAAGGGCACTTAGTCACCCGGTTTTTTGGATTGAGGACCTGGGGTGGTGGGAGCAGAGCTGGGACCCTCTCTGGCTACCCAGTCCAGAGCTCTAGTGAACACTGGGGAGTTCAAATGCTCAGAGTGGGGGAGAGGCAGTGAAAGTAGAGTGAAAGGTTAAAAAAAAAAAGGTGATTTAACAGAAATCCAATTCTTTAGGGTTCCTGCCTCTTCAACCGTGTTGCTTCTAGTTGAGCAGAAAATAAAATCTCCATTTTGCACTTTCTCTGACCAGCAGTTACCAGTGGGAACCAGATGTGGTCAAGGGCTCTCAAACATTTGTGTGCGCGGTTTCCCTCTTTGATGGCTGTGATTTATAGGCAGGCACTTAAAGGTGGGATTAGCGTGGAATGAGCCTTCAGAGTGAAGAATCTAAGTCCCTGGACGTGAAGGATTGGATGAAAGTGTTTCTTAAGGGCAAAGGTTTAATAATCGCGGCATAAACGGTATTGCATTAGTACTTCTATTTTTAAAGTGGATGTTTTATTTACCTGCCAAAATCAGTCGCTTACCCGCAGGTATGTGCAGCTGCTTTGCAGATTTTGTTTAAATGTGTCAGCCAGCAACGTTTTTTTTCTTTTCTTTTCTCTTTTTCTTTTCTTTTGTTTTCTTTTGTTTTCTTTCTTTTCTTTTCTTTTTTTTTTTTTACCAGTTCATGTAATTTTCACTGGCCTTGTGCCTTTATCACTGACCTGTAATGACTCCTCTCGTGGATGGGAAGGCCCACGAGCCCTGTGAGACGGGATGGTGGTGACGAGTCTTGTTGGCAGTTTTTCTGAACATTTCTTGTTTCATGCAGCCTGCCTTGCTGGGCAGTCGGCCTAATTTGCCTTCTGCTTATGTTCTAAAGTACTTTTAATTATGTGTATGTGTGTGCACATGAAGTTAGAGCCCCGTGATGTCCTGGCACCTAGTCCTGCTTCTTCACTTTTCCCAGTGGGTCTCCTCATGCCTTTTCTCACCACTCGGGATTCCCGGGCTGTTTCTAAAATACACGCATGGCCGAGCGTGCGTGGGTGCGTCTGTCGGGCCAGACTCCAAACCACAGGGGACAGCTGAGACCCAAACGGAGTCATGTTATTAGAAAGCTTTTCCTGTGACACATCTAGACCATGGAGGCTTGTGGTTTCTTCCCCGTCTGATAAGATAAGTCAGGGGAGGAAGTAGAATGTCAGGTAGAGATGATTCTTAGCAATGAAATAAGCCTTCCCTGACTGCTGCTGTTGGTTAGGGACGTGCGCATCACCTTGCTCACAGCGGGCGGACAGCGAGCGGAGCGTGGGGCTGGCCGCCTGGCTGCGGGGCTCTGGCTGCAGGGTTGCTGCGCCGCAGGGAGGCCGGCCGCGGCGTCCAGGGAGCTCTGTTGGGGAGTAAAGTGCTGTGGCAACTTCAAGTCAAGGGTTAAAAGTCATCAGTGACCCATGATATCTGTGAGAGCGTGAAGGGCTGCTGAGGAATTAGCCAGGCTCCTTGTGGTGTGGACAGTGCGGCGTGTCGGGGGAGGTCCAGGCGGAGACTGAAAGTACTGGGAGGTGATCGTGCGGGGACCACGGCGTGTCGGGAGGTGACGGTGCGGAGACGGCGGGGTGTCTGGAGGTGACGGTGCGGAGACGGCGGGGTGTCCGGAGGTGACGGTGCGGAGACGGTGGCTTCTCGGGAGGTGCGGTTGTGGTTGTGACTCGTGTTTGAGCAGACTAACCAGCAGGATGTGTGTACACTGTTTAGTGTGATGTTGGCACCTTGTCACCACTTGGTTCTTGGAACAGTAACTCTGGCATAGCGTCAGCCTGAAAATCTATCCCTGGTGACAAAACAACCTAAGTTTAGTATACTTCTGTCCTCCGTTAAAAAATTTAAAAAAGATTAGAGCTCCGTTAAGTAGACTCATTGGATTTCCATGTAAATTACTTGATGTTTGTTCTCAAAGTTCAAAATTACTTATAAGCTTTACCCTGAATTTAGGTATCCAGGAAAAGTAGACAAAAGAAAAAAAAATGAAATAATGAAAACCAGCATTTTCACGTGGGTATTTGCATACATTTACATATTTACTTGAAGGAAAACACAGTTCCTTATGATTACTAGCAATAACGTGACTAGATCACTTAATAAATACTTCATGATGGAAAATGAAGGTGTTTTTTGGTTAATCCCCCCCTTTCTCAAAAATAGGTGGTGACCCTTGTGCCTCAGAATGTGACCTTATTAGAAAATTAGGAACATTACAGACAGATAAGATGAGCTCGTCCTCTATTAGAGTAGGCCTTTAATTCAGTAGGATTCTTGTCTTTATAAGAAGGGCGGAGACTCATGAGAAGGAAGCCATGTGAAGGTAGAGGCAGCCAGTGGAGATTAGGCTGTCGCAAGCCACCGAGGCCCAGGGCTGTCTGTGGCTACCGGGAGCCGGACAGGCCAGGAAGGGATCCTCTCCTAGAGGCTTTGGGGGGAGCGTGGACTTGCCCACAGCCTGCATTTGGATTTCTGGACTTCAGCAAGGTGACAGGTCTCAGTTTCTATTGTCCTAGGTCCCCACGTTTGCAGTCATTGGTGATGGCAGCCTGAAGGCAGGATTAGGGCAGAAATGCACTTGAGGAACCAGTGGAGAGAGAAGATTGTGAGCTTGCAGTGGCCCCCCTTGGGGCCCTGTGCCTCTGCTCTTGTCTCCATTCAGTGAGGAGTGGTCTCTTGGCCTGCAGAGAGGTCGTTTTCCAGTATCTCTTGTGATATCTTTTTAGAGAACTGGGGACTGAGGTGGGTCACTGTGTGCCAGGGATGTGATAATGTTAAGTGATGTCGGTCTTTCTTTGGTTCCCTTCTTTCTTCATTTGGATTTGATGTGAACTTTATGGACCAGAGCTTGAGGTGAATAGGAGATGCTTGATTAACCTCCAGCCCTCGCAGGGGGTCAGCACTGAAGTGCCCACTGGAGATTGTTCTGGTGTAGTTAACTTGGGGGTTTGTATATGAGTAGATGGTTTCTTTCCCTCTAAATAGAATGTCTGTCCGTGGGTTATTCCTTCCACCCCTTCATGCAGTGGATACTGAGTCTCAGAGCCTCTGTGGCTGTCCCTCCTCAGTGTTGGGGACAGACTTTGGTGTGTGCCCTTGGGCTGCTCACAGGCGAGCAGGAGAGCAGGCTTGGGGCCAGCTGGGTATGATGCTCGGAGTGACTGCTCTCTCGGGCGAGGACACCAGACATGCAGGTGAGGGCTTCCTACGCAGGGGCTGGACAGTCTGGGTCCGCTCGGAGCAAGCAGCCTTTGTAACCACCTGCAGGGCCTCCAGAAAATACCCCGGCGAGGAAGGGGGTGGCGTGCTCTCGGTAGCGGGAACTCTGTGTCTGAGGTATGGAGTTTAGATGCATGGCTTGTTGGAGAACCTGAAAGAACTTGAGCTGAGTAAAGATTCCCTGGATTCTGGATATAAAACCCTGAACGACATGAAGGATTCAGAGCCCTCCGGGATTCTTGGGGGCACCGGAGAGAGAGCAAGGGAGCATCAGGCCCATTTCTCTGGTGCGTCCTGCTCTGTGGCGGGCTTCGCCCTGGCTCTTAGCCCTGATTAATTCTGGAGAGCTGTGTCCTGGCCTGATGGCTGGGCCCTGTCCCCTGGGGCCTCAGCGGAGCCCGTAGCCTGACTTGTACACTTGGCCATCATTATTAAGTCTCCAACTTCCAATTTAGCAGAAACTAAGGAGAAATGGGCTTCCTTGCTTCCATTTATAAGCGTTATTTTGCACAATTGCCACACAGGCAGGATTGCCCTGAGCCACAAGGGCTGATGTATTGAGTCTAGACTGGAATTACAGTTAAGTATTTAATCAGGTCACTTTCAGAAGCTTGGCCGCGGATATTTAATCTCTTGAGGCATTTTCATATGTCTTGTTTGAGGATGGTGTCTCTGTCCAGGAGGACCGCAGGGAGGATACTGTGCTAATCATGAAAGCTGCCACTGTCTGGGGCAGGAGGAGCCTGGAAAGGGGCGGAAGGCGCCGGGCTTGCAGCCACCTATGGAACTGTTAGGTACAGAGGAAAACCCGTACAAGTTTATTTGCGTCAGAATTGATTCTGCGACTCCTCGTCAGGTCCTGTCTCAGGCTGGGTAGTTCCTGGCCGGGATCGCAGAGGGTTCAGGGATGGTGCGCTGAGCTGGGGGTGAGGCCTGGCGGTGCCCCCCGGAGGTTTTCTTGTATTTAGAATCAACCTCACCCTGCAGGCCGTAGTTTGCTCACGTGTAAACCGTGGATTATACTAGTTGTTGCCCCTTAGTGTTGCCATGATTACAAGTTGACGCCCAGGGCGAGTAGTTGACTTATTGGCCTGGCTGTCGAGAGCCTGGTGGAGAAGCGTACCTCCCGGGCTGAGGGTTGCAGGCTTGTGCAGGGTGGGGCAGGAGAGCGTTTTCGGGCACAGGTGTAAGTTTATGAACCAGTGGTAGGATTTACTAAACTGAAGTCTTGAGGTGACATTCACGAAATGTACAAGCAAGTGGGATGCGGTGGACCCTTCAGTGGCATTTAGGCTATTGTGCCACCATCATCTCGATCTGGTTCCAAAACACTGACATCACTGCAAAGTCAGACTCCCAGCCCGTCGAGCACTTTGTCCCCACTCCCTCTGAGGAGTCCCTGGCAGGAGCCAGCCTGTGCTCTGTCTCTGGATTTGTCTTCTGGTAGTTCACATAAATGGAGTCAGACCATATGTAGCCTTTGTTGTCTGGCTCCTTTCACTTAGCATAATGTTTTCAGGGTCCTTCCACGATGTGCAGCATGTGTCGGTACTCCACTCTTCTTTGTGGCTGAATAATATTCCATTGTATGGACATATAGGATGTTTGGACTGTTGCCACATTTTGGGTATTGAGGATAGTGCTGCTTGAATTGTGGGGCCCTATGGTAGTTCTGCGTTTCACGTACTTGCATGGTTCTCGGACACAACAGTAGACACTTGCTGAGCAATAAAGATGAATCTCCCCGGCGGGAGGCATTGCTGACATCACAGAGGCGCAGAGTCTGGAGGCTAGTTTTGGATTTCGGGATTCCCTTGGGCCAGTGACCACACACCTGCTGCTGAATGAGGTCTCCAGGTCTCCCTGGAGCCCTGCTCTGCCTGGTGCCCTGGAACTCAGCAGCTCTGACATCCGGGATGTGGAGGAGTGGTGCTGGCTTCCAGTAGTTCAAGGGGAAAAATGATCTGGAAAAAGGATGAGGGCGGGACTGGGTCTCAGTTTCACACCATTGTTTGGAGTGGAAGCTGATGTTTGTGCACCCTCCAACACGAGGCAGGTTGTCCCCCTGGTATCACACAGCCTGGGATGGTAGCACTCAGGTTGCAGGAGGGAGGAGGAGATGAAGGAGGACTTCGGTCTGTGCCTCCCCCCCATTCGTCTCTAGCTAAGTAATCGTGGGTGAATTACAGGTCTTGGTGTCCTCACGGCATGATTAGGAGCCTGCCCTGTAGGGTCATGGTAGGGATGATGTGAGCTAATGGTAAACGTGATTGATTGATGGTGGCTGTTGTCTTAGCTTCCCGCCATAGTCACAAACCAGATGGCTTCAAACTACCGAAGTGTATTTTCTCAGTTCTGGAGCTGGAAGTCTGAAATCAGGGTGCTGGGGATTGATTCCTTCTGGAGGCTCGGAGTATCTGTTATTTGCCTCTCTCTAGCTTTCTGGTGGCTTCTGGGAATTCTTGGGGTTCCTGGGCTCAGGGAAGCAATGTTCCAGTCTCTGCATGCGCCTTTTGCTTGGTGTGCATTCTATGTCTCTGAGTCTCTGTGTCCAGATTTCCCTCTTACAAGCACACCAGTCATTAGATCAGGGATCACCCTAATCTTAACCCGATGATATCTGCAAAGACCCTTTTTACAAATAAGGTCACATTCACAGGTACCAGGGGTTTAGATAGCTCAAAGTAACTTTTGGGGGATAAAATTTCACCCACAACAGCTTCTAATAATGAACATCTCAAAATAAACGGGTCTAACCAAGGGCTGTCGAATGTGTGGAAGGCTGCAAACCTGGGCAAGCCCTAATGCCTTGGAGGGAATGTGCTCCCGAGTGACAGTGCTTCTCCTAATGCACACTAGGGATCAGGCCCGGGCAGCAAAGAACAGTGACAAGTGAGTTCCTTTATCTGACACCTGCTGAAGCATTTGATGAGCAGAGCTTCCTTAACTCTTGACTTGCCAGGCTGATAGTTGCAGCTCCTGGATGTTAGGGGGACCAGTGAAGGCAGCAGCTACTTGGATCCTAGTAAAGTGAAAGTGGGGGGCGCTGGGTGGCTCAGTTGGTTAAGCGACTGCCTTCGGCTCAGGTCATGATCCCGGAGACCCGGGAGGGAGCCCCATGTTGGGCTCCCTGCTCGGCGGGAAGCTTGCCTCTCCCTCTCTCACTCCCCCTGCTCGTGTTCCCTTTCTGGCTGTGTTTCTCTCTGTCAAATAAATAAAATATTTAAAAAAAAAAAAAGTGAAAGTGGGCCTGACTGGGCCCCGGGAGATCATCGCCCTTCATTCCAGAGGTCATACTAGCTAGAGAAGCCAACCAGGGGTTCAGGGAAAGGGATATCAGTAGCTTCAAAGATGAGATAGTCATGAACTGATAATAAAAGCCCTAAAATGTCCAGTGACCCCCCCCCAGAGGGATTGGAGCTCCTCAGAAATACGGTCTAGACAGTGTATTCCCAGATGACCCTGTGGGAGTGGGGGAAAGGACAGCAGTGTGTCTTCACGCGAAGCCTCTCATGGGCTCCAGCATGGATAGGCCTTTGTCCTGGCACGGGTCACTCCTGCTTCTGGTTCCTCATCTGTTGACTGGGATGGCTGGCTTCTCTGGGCTTCTCTGTGGCCCTGTTTTTCTGCATTTTGGGTGGAAGCTAGTCTAAAGTGGGAGGTGGTACAGCATAGAATTTATGCATTCAGGCTGCGTGGGACAGTCCAGGAACCAAAGTGTTTTCATCTAGCAGCTCATGATGGCCATGGACTCTGCCTTCCCTCGCCAGTGGGGGACTCAATGAGAGAATGAATGGAAAGTGCTCAGTGCAGTGCCTGGGACACAGTTACTGGCATTCCTCTTGGTGAAGACAGCTCAGACTCCGTGTCCCTTTTCAGAAAGTTATTAGAAAGGTAACAAGGGATGGTCACATCTTAAAATGGCATTAAGTCTTTGGTTAACAAGGTAGAGGAAAACTGTGGGCACATCTTAGGGGCCCAAATGACCATTTTTAAGAGTACTGATGGATAGATGGTGAGTCTCTGGAGAACCTACCTGTTGGGTTCTACAAGGTCCAGGGTGGTCTGAGCTGAGTGCCTGGTCAGTATTCCCAAAGGTCTGGACTGTCAAGGGCCACAGGCCTGAAGACATCGGATGGTCACCTGCCGGGCCAAATGTGGGGTCTTACAGTTAGGGCATAAGTCGCCCAACAAACTGCAAGATGGCAGAGTGGGGCCTTCCAAACTGGCCTCCCAGGGAGACTGGAGATTGCTCCTCTATGAATTCAACCAGCAGGGGGACAAGATTGCTAGAAAAGCAAAACTGGATGCATTCCAGTCTGTCCTGGAGAACCAGGTGGACGACCTGCAGCTGGAAGGTTTGGAGGAGGGATCTGAGGATTCGTGGCCAAATCCTTGTGTGGAAGTCTGTCCGGGAGCAGCTGATGGGGCCTGGTCTGTGGCCCAGGGGTGTAGGTCAAAGGAGCCAGAGCCCTGCTGAGTACTGGGAAGGTCTTCTGGCTGATGGAGGGTGGACTGGCCCCTGGCGCACCACACACCTGTCGTGGATGTGTGCAACACCTTGATGCGCGGAGTGGGTGTGACTCCAGAAGTCCTGGGGTCGGGTGAGGATGGAACCAGATCTCTAAGTTTCTTTCTCCTGAGATGCAGTTCAATTACTGCTGGTCTTGGGGGAACTTTTTATAACAGCAGGTGCCCAGGAGGGGCCTCCTTTCTCCGTTTGTGTCTTTAACATCCTGTCTGGGGTTCTCTGTGGGATGACTGGGGTGGAGTCTTAGGCCTGTTTGTGGCTGGCGGAGGTGGACAGTGGGGGCCTTGCCTTCGGGCAGATGGAGGAGTGGAATGCCCAGGGCCTAGGGGCTCGGCCACATAGCACTGATGGGTGGCAGCCTGGACCCCTGGGAGGCGGCCCTGTGCGCCAGGTGCTTGTCTGCTGGGATCCACGTTCCCCCAGTCGGGGTGGATCCTGGGACGGGCATGGTGTCAAGAGTGGTGGCTCTTGCAGGGCTGTGAGAGTGGAAGCGCAACTTTATTTTGGGGGAAACCAATCTAGCTGATGGAGAAGGTTCTCTTCGGCGCCATGACACGGTAGAGCCCAGCAGCAGTAGTGCCTCGCCGCTGAGGCCGTTGAAGCGACAGTATCCTTCTGGAAGGAGATTTCTCTTTTGCTTTATTCGAGGGGCAAGGAAGAGGGTCTCAGGGTCCCGTGGAGCAGGGTTGCCTCCTGCCTCTTCAGTTCAGTGTCTCAAGGATTGCATTATATGCAATGATCTGTGAAGATTGTCAAACTTGGTGAGTTTTACACATGGCTCTTGTTAGAGCCTCCATTCCTGGTGCTGGCCTGGGGTTGAGCCTGAACAGGATGGAGGAGGCACCCCTTGCCATCGGGATGTTCTGCATGGGTGTGAGGGAGCAGGAAGGCTGACGTGCAGAGACATGTAGTGACTTTATCCAACTCTAGATGATAATGTGCTTATTCATCATGTTTCCTGAGGCGAGTGTTATGTTTCCTGCGGAGCAGCTTGAGTGTCTAGGACAGGAGTTCTCCAGCAATCTTCAGCTACGTGAATTTGCAGTTCTCTTATTTCCTTCTAATATTAGGGCATTAATTATTTTATAAGTAGCATTTATATTGTCTTTTCATCTTAGTGAAATTTAGCTTTTCACTGTCTAAAACCCAGCCCAGATAGGCTGGTCGCTGGCACTTTAGACATCCACGTTGGAGGTCAGCAAAATGCCTTCGTGTGACAGATGCAGATTCTTAGTGGTACCTTGAGCAGCACAGGCACGTTGTAACCGAGGCCTGCCACGCCAGTGGCTCCGTTGCCAAGTCCACCTCGGAAGAGAAGCCATGCACTTGACACTTTCTCCTCATCATACCCTGTGCTTAGGATCCAAACCTGATAGATTCTGCAAATACTTGAAGATGAGTTTTAATTTTATCTTATCTACCTTGCAGGATTTTAGGCTTTTATCTCTGCTTAAAAGGTGGGGGTCAACTTAATCTATTTTTCTATCCACTCTGAGTTGGCGTGTAGGTGGCTCAATACCATGGCTAGCCGTGGCCTATTTAGAATTTATGGGTTTTCTTTTTTCATTTTTGTTTTTACTTGCTGGAGCCTTTACAGGCATAGGGTGACAGTAAGGATTATGAAGAGTATGAAACTTTACTTCGGAACGTGGACTCTTACATTGTAGTCACGGAAAAAGCGGAGGTTGGGATGTTTCTGATTTTGATCTAGAATTTTCTACCGAAAACATCATGAAGTTTGGAGAGTAGTTGTAATACTGATCCGTTTCATTGGTTTCTGATTAGTGTTCCTGCGGTTTTAGCTAGATAATGCTCCACTGGAGGAGGGAGGGAAGCTGGAGCTCCTAATTGCTCTGTGGGCCAAGGGGACAGGGTGGTCCCCAGAGGAATTTTGGCTGCCTTATAGATGAAGGACCTGCTGGGAGATGCTTTAAAGGGTGAGCAGAGCTTTTCTGGGCTTGCCCTGGCCTCTGTGGCTGCCCTGGTCTGCCTCGCCACCGCCTGCCCGCCAGGCTGAGCTGGGTCCTTGCAGCTGTCGCTAAGCAAAGGTGTCCTGTCTTCCAACCTTCTTCCCTCGCCAGCACTTCCTCCTTCCTTCTGCCCTCTCCCTTCCTCTGTCTGCCTGATTCCTCTCTGATCCTCTTTCAGTTTTGGGGGCCTCCTGGACACTTGCCTTCATTCAGTCTGGTTAAGGTGCCGCTCCCATGTGCTGCCCGCAGCGCCCAGTGCCTTCGAGTCCAAGGTGGCGGGCTGCGCTGTGACCACCTGGTTACTGGACTGGCCTGCCATGGAACCAGAAACCCCGTGAGGTCGGGGACTGCGCCTGCCAGCCCTTCTTCCTATCCCTGCTGTCGCTGCTGCCCGCGGCCCAGGGCCAGTTCTTGATCAATATGTGTTGAACAAATGAAGTTGAAATGTTTAAAGTTTTGGAAACCTTTGGATGATTTGTGGGAGCAGCATTACAGAACATTTGCGGTCGGGGCTGTTGGAGAAAAGTTAATGAACTTTTTTTGCTGAAGGCCAGAAAGTACATATTTTTGGCTCTGATGCTGCTTCTCATTTCTCTTGTTTTAGCCCCAAAGCAGCCACAGATGAAGCATCAGTGTCTGGGCGTGCTGTTTTCCAACAAAACTGTGTTTCTGGACGCTGAAATTTGAATTCTGTATAATATTTGCATGTCATAGAATAGTCTTATTTTGAAACTGGGGCGCCTGGGTGGCTTAGTAGGTTAAGCATCTGCCTCTGGCTCAGGTCATAAATTCAGGGTCCTGGGATTGAGCCCCATTGCTCCTCCCCTGCTCATGGGGTCTCTCTTTCCTCCTCTCTCTTTCTCAAATAAGTACATTTCTTAAAAAAAAATGTAAAAAGACTATTTTGGAGTCACAGCAGTGTAAACACTAGTGGTGGACCAGATTTGGCTGCGGGATGCAGTTTGCAGACCTCTCGTACACATGGTTAGTAGAGATACGGATTGCGGTCACATTCCTGACGGGGGCAGAATTCCCACTTACAAAGGTTAAAAAAACATTAGTGTAAAATCAAAGAGAAATGAGTAAATCTATCAGGTCAAGTGGATTCCTCGAACTTCCCCTGGCTTACCTGCTTATTTACCTTTACTTAGGTGTATTTTACCCCAATACATGGAACTTTGATTCATTTCAAGTTAGTTTCTGTATATGGGTTTAGGTCAGGATCCAGCCTCATTGTTTTGCATGTGTTCATCCATTTTTTTCCAGCAGCGCTTATTGAAAAGACCGTCTTTTACCTGTTAAATGGCTTGACTCCCTTACTGAACATCATTTGGTCATAGACGTGAGGGTCTCCTATGCAGACAGTTTAAAGGACATCAGTGTTTCTATTTGGTGTTTTTTTTTTTTTTTAAAGATTTTATTTATTTGACAGAGAGAAACACAGCCAGAGAGGGAACACAAGCAGGGGGGGTGAGAGAGGGAGAAGCAGGCTTCCCGCTGAGCAGAGAGCCCGATGTGGGACTCGATCCCGGGTCTCCGGGATCATGACCTGAGCCGAAGGCAGTCGCTCAACCAACTGAGCCACCCAGGCGCCCCAGTATTTGGTGTGTTTTAAATGTATTTATCTTTTAATTTTTCCTCATTGGTTGTGGCTTGATGAATAACAGTTCACTCTTAATCTACCAGAATAGTGTTCTGTGATAGCCTAGCTCAGGGACCCAGATTCGGTGTAGCTGCTGTCATTCTTCCTGAATAGGAAAAATGTTCTGGTTTGATATCAGATAAACCCAGAATTCATCATATTAGGGTTTTCTGTATTTGGATTCCTCTCCTGGGGGCCACAAGTGCATGTTCCTGGGAGAAGGGGATGCCCTTATTTGGACCCTGTGTCCCCTGGGGGTCGTGCCCAGAGGCTGCAGTTAGGGTTAGGGTCAGGGAGCCAGTGGGTGGCTCTAGCACGGATAAGGCTGGAGTGGCAGTGTCTCCCAGGTGAAGACAGATTTTGGAGGAGCACCACGAGAGAGAAGAAAGTAGGTACAATTTATGTTTTCTTGCAAATGCTTTTCTAACCTTTGAAAGTCTGGCTTGTCTAAATTAGAGGCAACAGTAGCCTACATTTTTGTAGTTCTGTCACCAAGAAGAAATTGATGCTGTGAATTAAGCATGGTTTTATACGCATGGTGGCTGACGAGGGGGCATTTGAGGACTGGCGACTTGCTTTGCTTTATCATTTTGGTTAATTTATTGGTTGTTGCTTGAGAATGATTTGGAATAAATCCGTCCTAGGAGGAGGAGATCCATGCAACTGTTCTGCGTATTTCCTCAAACCAGGGTGATTTTCCAAATTAGATAACAGAGGGAATCTGGGGCATTTCATACTCAATATAATTTTTCCAAGTACCTATTTCAGTAAACAAACTCGTCACTCCAAATAATTCAGAGTGCCAACTTTTGTAGTTGGCCAGGGTTTGTTTAATTAGGGTATCAAGTAAAATTTGAATTGTATGGAGGAGAACCAGCATTGTGACAACAAACAGTAATTGCTGACCGTTTAATCTTATCAGGGAAATCAAAAGTCTCTATTGAATTACGGTGACTCTTATTATGTTGCTCTGTGAACTTACCAAGATAATCCTTTTGAGAGTGATAACAAGTAATCATGAAACCATATATATGAGAAAGCAAGCAGATGGATAAACAACCAAAATATTTATCAGTTGTTCATTTATACTTTTCCATCCTAATGTTTCAGGGACTGGCTGGTCCAGAGTAATCTCTTGGGTCATTGTCTGGAAGGATAGTCTTCATAAGATTGCTTGATGGATTTATCTGCCCTGAGGTCTGATGAGAGGGCATGTTAGCAGTTTAACCTCCCAGATACTGTGTGAAGATAGTGTAACCCAGATACAGTGGACCGAGAGGCAGAGAAAGTTTGATGGTCTGTATTCTGTGGTTAGGAAAGGAGATGCTGTATTGTACAAAGACGCCCTCCCAAAAGAAACAGATGAAAGAGATTACATTTTATGGATATATTATTAGATCCTGATGAAATTTTTCACTTGACGGTGCCAGTTTTGATTTAGTGATCCTTTATTTTTTTAGAGATTTTATTTATTTATTTGACAGAGAGGAAACACAGTGAGAGAGGGAACACAAGCGGGGGGAGTGAGAGAGGGAGAAGCAGGCTTCCCACGGAGCAGGGAGCCCGATGCGGGGCTCGATCCCGGGACTCCAGGATCATAACCTGAAGGCAGACATGTAACGATGGACACCCAGGACACATCTAGTGATACTTTAAAACATAAACACAAAACAAATCAGCCAACAACAAAAATCTGGGAAAGTCGTAGTTAAACAGAATTTGTAGGTTTTACCTGAGTACTGTTTAATTGCCTTTCCGGAAACTTTCTTCTTTCTCACCCTGCCCTTTGCAGGTGGGGTGCTAAGAGTTCAAGATCCCTTGTGAAGATATTGTTGCCTGTGGTTCTCTGTATGTCCCCCCCTCTTTTTTTAAATTGAAGTATAGTTGATATACACTATTGTATTAGTTTCAGGTGTGCAGCATAGCGATTCAACATTGTATACATAAGGAAGTGATCACCCCATAAATCATCTGTCACTTTATAAAGTTGTTACCTATTATTAACTATATGAACTACATTCCCTATGCTGTACATTGTATTTCTGTGATTTATTTATTTTGTACCTGAAATTTTATATCTTTTTTTTTTTTAAAGACTTTATTTATTTATTTTACAGAGAGAAACACAGCCAGAGAGGGAACACAAGCAAGGGGAACGAGAGAGGGAGAAGCAAGCAGGCTTCCTGCTGAGCAGGGAGCCCAATGTGGGCCTCGATACCGGGTCTCCAGGATCATGACCTGAGCTGAAGGCAGTTGCTTAACCAACTGAGCCACCCAGGCGCCCCAGAAATTTTATATATTTTAATCCCTTTCCATTTTGCCATCTCCTGCTTTCTTTCCCCTCAGGCAACCACCGTATTGTTTTGTGTATCTGTGAATCTGTTCTGTTTTTTTTTTTTTTAATTTTTATTTTTTAAAAAGATTTTATTAGAGAGAGAGAGAGAGAGCGAGCTCAAGCAGGGTTGGGGGAGGACTGAGTGAGAGGGAAACTCTGGGCTCGATCCTGGGACCTCAGGATCATGACCTGAGCCAAAGGCAGATGCTCAGTGGACTGAGCACTCTTGTTTTGTTTTTAGATGCTGCACATAAGTGAGCTCACATGGTATTTGTCTTTTTCTGACTTATTTCACGTACCGTAATACCCTCTGGGTTCATCCATATTGTTGCAAATGGCAAGATCCCATTCTTTTTTAATGACTGAGTAATATTCCATTCTGTTTGTTTATGTGTACATGATCATATATTTACTATTATATATATATATAAATATGTAATTTTCACATTTAATTTGTCCATTCATTGGTTGATAGGCACTTGGGCTGCTTCCATTATCTTAGCTATTATAAATAAGGCTGCAGTGAACATAGGGCGCCACTTTCTTTTTGAGTTAGTGTCTTCATTTTCTTTGGATACAATGCCCCTAAGTGGAAATATGGTAGTTCTATTTGAATTTTTTGAGGAACCTCTGTACTCTTTTCCATAGTAGCTGCACCATTTTTTATTCCTTCTGGTCTTGCACAAGGGTTCCTTTTCCTCCATATCCTCACCAATACCTTTTCTTTCTTGCCTGCATGTCTTCTAAGCTGCTTTGGTGTGGATGCTAAGCTCACGTGGTGAGGAGCCGAGGGCCAGGAGGTGCTTTGCGTGCTGGTGCTCTGTGATGGTGATGTGTACTCGTGTCCCAGCCCCTCCTGCATCCTAAGTAGTGGGCGCAGGGAGAGGTGGGCTCAGCCCCTCTCAGTTTTTCAGTGGAGTGAAGATCACTTTCTGTTTCCAGTTGAACCTGTACGCTGGATTCATTGGGGAACAGATTGCCTGATGTTACAATGGAAGTAAATCTTGAAAGACCTTCGGACAGTAGAATCAAAGGATAATAGATGAATCTGCTCCTTATTTCTGCTTTGTAGGAAGTTGCCTTAATGGAATGAGCTGGCCTCCAGGGATCAGCCATCTCTGGGAACCTGGGACCTATGATGAAGCAGAGAAATATCATCCTGCTTGTTTTTACTGTAAATACACTTAGCATTACACAAATTCATTAAGAGATAACCATGATCTGTCTTTTTGGGAAGCTTCTAATGGAAAGGAGGGGATAGCTGGTGATTCCTCTGGTTGGGTATTTATTTACAAGGCTTTTTTTTCCCAGAAAATACTTAAATAGATTATGTGTTTCACAACCTCAATATAGGCTCTTTCACTTTTCATGAGCACTTGTGATTTTAATTACTATCCTAAAAAATATTGATTTCCCTTCCTTTTTCATCTAGAAATGGTCATTAAAACGAACAAACAAAAGTTTAAGACTTTCTTTGAACCTTACTGCCTTACTTTCTTTGAAGAACTAATCTGTTTGTGGTCAGGAGCACATGTCCTTGGAGCCATACTGCTGAGGATCGAATCCCAGCCCTGCCACTTCTCTCTGGGTGGATCTTAGGAGGGTCAACGTGTTCGTGCCTCCGTTTCTTACTCTGTAGAGCAGAGAGAGTAATAGTGGTCTTGCACAGAGCTGAGGTGATGGTTAGATAAGTTAGCATAGGAAAGCATCTACCACATGTTATTGAAGCTTGCAATCGATGAGTGGATTTTGGCTAAAGGCCTGCATTCAGGAAATAATTACCAGGTGCCTCCAGATTGCCAGTCACCGGGCTAGGCCATGGGATATAGTGTGGACTGAGGTAGGTATGGAGGGATGGCCAGTAATTAGACAACCATACCACAGAGTAGTGGATGATAGGAGGGAGTAAGGACTAGCCCAGAAGGCTTCCTGGAAGAAATGACATCTGAGTGGGTGATTAGAAGAATAGATATGATTTAATGAGATGAAGAAAGGCAAGTGGGAGTCATGTAAATATATCTGAAGGCCCAGAGGCACAAGAGTGCCTGGGTCCTTGAAGTTCAGTCTGAATCCTTCTGACGGTGGGTGGGGGCTGGAGCACAGTGCACGGTGGGCAGGAGAGTTAAGCTGGTTCATAAGCTTTACTGACCGGCCTGAGTTTATCTTCAGATCAGTGAGTAGATGTTAAAGGGCTTCAAGCTGGACAGTAACCTCATCTGATTCTGTTCTAGAAAGATCCCATGGGTGGTTTGAAGAGCAAGAAGGAGGAAGGAGATGGGGTAGGAGGTCAGACAGCTCTGGTGTTAAGCCAGCTAAGAGATGGTGGTGGCCTGGGTGACAGCAGTGGTGAGAGGTGTTGGTGAAGCCACTGGATCTGAGAGACATGAGGGGGCCCGTGATGTAGCGTTGTGACCGTCGTGGGGGGAGTGGCGAGAGAGGCACGCAGACAGGATGGGTGGTGCTGTTGGTGTGTGGGATGGGTGGTCCTGGGGAAGCGTGGACCCCATGGGGGCGCAGGGTGTTGCTCTGACAGACATTCGGGGATTCTTTGCTGCTTTATACAATGAGCAGCGAGCCCTGTTTGGAAGGGCCAGTGTGGGCCTCTGCACCTTGAGTGTCTGTTGCCAGGGATGTCTGTGATCTTGGGGGGAGTCTCAGTGGCGAGGTGGGGGAGAGCCCGAGGGGGCGAGTCGGGATCAGCTCCGGCCGTGGGAAGGAGAGAGCCCTGAGCAAGTAGCCGGAGGGAGACTCGAGCTGGGGACCTGGCGGACTGGCGAAAGCAGAGGATGAATCCCAGCTTTGCCAGTTTGTCCATATGAGTTATCAGCTGCTGCGTGACAAATGACACCAAACTTGGTGGCTTAAGACAGTGGCTGTCATCTCCCAGTTCCTGTGCGTCAGGAATGTGCGCACGGCTGTGCTGGGTCTTCCAGCTCCGGCTGTCTCGTGAGGCTGCGTTCCAGGCGAGCTCATGGCGGGCTTCAGCCTGGACAGGGATGGCTTCCACAGTCACAGGGCAGTTGTTGGCAGGATTCCTCAGTGGCTCTTACCTGGGGTTCCCTGCCACGTGGGTCCCTTCTCAGCTAGCTCAGAGCATGGCAGTGGTTTTTATCAAAATGAGTAAGCTCTGAGCGAGATACAGACTCACACATATGCCAGAGTCCTTTATGGAACCTCATCATGGAAGTGACGTCCCGTTACCTGCTGTCTTCTGTTGGCTGAAAATGCATCCGTAGGCCCAGCCCACACTCAAAGGGAGGAGACTACGCAGGGCTCAAGCCTCAGGAGATGGAGATCATAGTAGCTGCTTTGGAAGTCTGTCCATCCAGTCTTTGTGTTTGGGGTCTTCAGCCTTGAGATATCTGGTGACCTCATCCCATCTGGCTGTCATGGGTGCCCAGCACATGCCCTCCACACACCATGATGGTTAGACAGGAAGCATTGCTTCCCTCTTGGGGTCCCTTATCAAAAGGAGCAGCCAGAGGCTGACCTGAATGGCACAGACTACATGCAATTGTCTCTCTCTTTCCATCTCTTTTTTAAAGGATTTTATTTATTTATTTGACAGAGAGAAACACAGCGAGAGAGGGAACACAGGGAACGGGAGTGAGAGAGGGAGAAGCAGGCTTCCTGTGGAGCAGGGAGCCCGATGTGGGGCTCCATTCTGGGACTCCGGGATCATGACCTGAGCTGAAGGCAGACGCCCAACAGCTGAGCCTCCCAGGTACCCTCAGTCTCTGTGATAAACTGTCTTATATCGAGTGAGTTTAACATTCAGGGAGGGGGGGTTGCTAACCCTTCCTGAGCATAGGTGAAGGCCAGCCTTGCTCAGGAACACAGTGCCCGTCCCGAGCTGAGGGCAGGGCCCCAGAGGCGGTGGTGGGTAATGATGGAGATGCTCCCTGGACCCCTTGACCCCAAGGATGAGGGTAGGATGCTTGCTCTAGGAGTCCTGGAGCATATTCTCAAAATCAGGGTTTGAGGACTTTGGGGCAACGACTCAGCTGTCCTGTTACACCGTAAATAAATAAAGCTTTATTCATAAAAAACGAGCATCAGGCCAGATGGGTCAGCAGGGCTGTGGTTGCTGACTCCTGATCTATGGAATGAGCAAATAAAATCCCTCAAGTGCTTTTCACCGACCGTCATTGATACACATTTACAGTTTTGTGTTTTAGTGTCCCTGTTGCTGTGTGCGTCCTGGGCTTGTGGCGATGGGGTGGCGAACTTGGAGAGGCGGTGGGGAGCGGTGGTTGAGGGACCTCAGAAGTGACCTGTCTGGGTTTATCTTAAAAAAATCAAGCTCTCGGGGTGCCTGGGTGGCTCAGTTGGGTAAGCGACTGCCTTCGGCTCAGGTCATGATCCTGGAGACCCGGGATCGAGTCCCACATCGGGCTCCCTGCTCTGTGGGAAGCCTGCTTCTCCCTCTCTCACTCCCCCTGCCTGTGTTCCCTCTCTGGCTGTGTTTCTCTCTGTCAAATAAATAAATTAAATATTTAAAAAAAAATCAAGCTCTCCCCTCCTGCCCCTCACCCCCTGTCCCCCCTTCCCATCCCTCTCTCACTTCCTCTTGGTCCATAGCTGAACTTTCTCTTGCCATGGGCATCTGAACAAGTTAGATTTACCCTGGTGAGGTTTACTGCGCTTGTGTCTTTGTTGGGAGTATTTCCACTTCAAAACTGGGATCCTTGTCTGATTGACTGACCGAGAGGGCTCTTAGGAGAAAGCTGGAGGGAAGGGACAAGGAATGGGATGGGGAAGCCTCAGCCTGACCCCACCGGGAGCTCTGCAGTCTGGGGAGTATCTGGGATTTGATCCGCCCTAGGAACGGGGCCTGGCCTTCTGTCGTTTTGAATCAGTGAGTCACTGGGTGTGGGTCTTGCTCCGTGTAAGCCCCGGATATTTCCCAGCAAGGGCGTGCCTGGGGGAAGGGTGCCTGTGAGAGGGCAAGGCGAGGGCGTGAGGAGGCGAGGTCGGAGCTCTGGTGCCATGGAAGTCCTTCTTCCTTTCATGCAGGGAGCTGGGCCGTTCCTTCCCAAGGACGTTCCTCCCAAGATGGGTCGAAGGGATAATCGAAAATGAAAAAGAAATCTTTAATTTTGAAAGCAAGGTTTTTTTTGGAGGGGTGTATTTTTTTTTTTAAAGACTTAAAAATTTTATTTTAGAGAGAACGTGCGCTGGGGTGGGGGGAGGGGCAGAGGGAGAGAGAATCTCAAGCAGACCCCGCTCTCTGCTCAAAGCCTGACATGGGGCTCCATCTCACAACCCAGAGATCACGCCCTGAGCTGAAACCAAGGCTCAGACGCTCATCCGACTGAGCTACCCAGGCGCCCCTGGCTGTATGCTTAAGCACCAGAGTGCAGGTCACGATTGGGTTGTGGCGTTTGCCCGGCTTCTCCAGGAACATACAGTGTGAGTGAAACTCTTGAAACGCGGCCGTGCTGGGCACCGGATCCCTGATCCTCCTTTCTGGTCCCGAGAGGCCTGTATTTGTGCAGCCCTGATGGGTGCAGACGGGTTCTGCCCCCCGTAGTTTGTGTGCTGGGGGCTCCAGTGGTCTTCTGGGGGACGCCGTCCAGCGTCAGTGAGGCCATGCACACGGGGGGCCGCAGCCGGTCATGCGATGTCTCACAACCACTGGTAAAGTTTTACCTAGTGGCCTGGACCGCCAGCTGGGCAGGGTCGCCAGGCTTGCAGTCTGTTGTTTTCAATAGCTTTATTGAGATATTATTCATACACACTGCGTTTTACTTATTTGAAGTGTGCAGTGGAATGGTCTTGGTATATTACGTTATTAATCCTTGAAAGTTGTGGTGAGGTCTATATACTAAACCTTCCCTTTTTGAAGCAGGGTCAGGGAGGGAGCATTGGGGGAGGCCTTCCACAGCCAGAGGTGGTGCAGGAATATTGCGTGCTGGATCAGTAGGCCGGCCCACAGGACTAGAGGCCCTGTCTCCCCTGCGTCTCAGCCTCTTAAGAAACCCATGACTGTATGTTCAGCTATTAAGCTGTGATTAACCCCACATTTCCCATCCCTGCAAGTGTGTGAGCAACTCTGGTCCCTCGGGCTTGATTTTCCATCCTGTCCCTCACAAGGGACCCTTGCACCTGTCCGCCCTCTCGAGGCAGGGGATGTATCCTGGTGTGGCTTGTGTCTGCTCACCTGCCCTCCCAGCCACCCAAGGCGCTGCTGGAGCAGGAGGGAAGGCCGGCCAGCTCACTGTGTTTGCCAGCAAGCTGGCGAGCTGGGCTCAGATTCTCTTCTTACCCAGGCTTTCCTCCCTGTGCATGCCAACTCTAGATCTTTCTCCCTTTATAACCACCATTTTGCCTTTTGACCCTGGGCACCCATTTGGATCCTGTCCACCTTTACTGGACAGTGATGCAGGTCCTGATGGGGAGGGAGGGCTTTCCTAACTCAGGGGATCCACCTGACTGGGTCTTTCTCTGTGACTGTTTGCTGCCCAGTCCTTGTTGAGCCTTGAAGATGTAGGTCACATTTACACGGTGTGCTGGGCCCTAGGGCCATGGAGTTAACAGTCCCTCCCTCTTATGCTCATATAGGCTCAGACAGGGAAGGGGGAGCTTTAGGATGCCCTAAGCCATGGAGTGCCTTTGTAAATTATAGAAAAGCACCCCCTTGGGGTGGGCCTGGTGCTTGGCCACCAACAGAGGGCGGGGCTGGATTTCAGCTCCTATTGGCCCCTTCAGCCCTGAGCGTTTTTTGTGAAGTCAGCAAAACCTAACCAAGTGCAGGATGACAGTCCTGAGTGGGGGAGGGCAACGGTGGATTCTGTGATGGGATCTGCCCTTGCAAACCCCTTCTCTCGCCAGGGCGCTGGTGTGTCCTCTGCTTTACTCCCGAGGAGCAGGGCAGAGCTGGGACACGGATGGATTTCTCTGTGACCGTGCTCCGGAAGCACAGGGTATTGAATGTCCTTTTCATGCAGTAACGATAAATTTGTGTCAGACAGAAAAATATAGGAGTTTGATGGATGCAGGAAGGATCTGCAGCGGAAAAGGATTAGTGGAGAATATTTCACCTAAAAAGGACTTGGTGACAAGGTTTGCTTGTGACAGTCCTTGTGTGATATTAGATGATATTTTGTGTGACTTTTGTTTTGACATCTTTCCGCCTGGTTTTATGGGAGCTATTTAGGGAGTGCCAGAGGGAGAGGAGCCAGGGAGGAAGAGCCCCCGTCCAGCTGCTGGAGCGGGGTTGGGGGGGGCAGCGCTCCTTTTGAATTCGGGCTGGGTGTTTTATAGTAGATCGCTTAGGACGCCTGGCTCCCAAGCCTGAACTTACTTGCCTTCCAGGCCTGGGACTTTGAACAGGCAGCCTCAATCTCCAAGCCTCATTTCTGGACCTGTGTGATGGGAATGGTGACAGTCCTACTTCCCTGGGAAGGTTTTGTGATGATTGCATTGGATTATCCTCGAGAAGCACCCGGCTGTGGCCGTCCCATGCTAAGGGTATTACAGCTCTTTCTGTCCTTTAGAGACCTGGCTTCCAGTTAGAGTCCAATGGAAGTGTCTCTGTATCAGACCTGTCTTTTTTTTTTTTTTAAGATTTTATTTTTTTGACAGAGAGATCACAAGTAGGCAGGGAAGCAGGCTCTCCGCTGAGCAGAGAGCCTGATGTGGGTCTCGATCCCAGGACCCTGAGATCATGACCTGAGCCGAAGGCAGAGGCGCTCCCAGACCTGTCATTTTGGACCGAGGGAGGTTGGCTGAGAGTGTGAGCAGTCTTGGGTGGAGGAATCTTGTCTTGTTAGTCTCCACCTGCTCTCTCCGTGCTTTCCTGGGATCTTGGGAGGTCCAGGTTGTTCGTTGGCTGGCCTGGATTGGCAAATGGTCTTAGAGGCTCGGGTGAGCTCCGCCAGCGGTGACACAGAGAGGCAGTTTCTTCTCTAGCCTGGGGTTCCCTTCACGGGAGTAACGGAATTGTTATTTCATGATGTCTCAAGGGCTTTCTAGAGTAAGGGACAGGGGGCCTTTGACACTGTTCACCATGATCGCAGTCCCTTCGAAGCACAGGGAGCTGTTCTGGAGGAGGCACTCTGAGGCTCTTGTTTGTGAGAAGCAGCAGCATAGCTTCTTTGTTTGGGAGGCTTGGAGCAGCCAGGGAGGCCCCACTGACCACCCCCCCCCCCAGGGGTCACATGATACCCTGGGCTGCTCCAGCAGCTCCAGAGCTCAGCCTCTTTCCCCTGTTCCTGGCCCAGAGCTTTCTACACAGAAACGGATGCCCTTAGGGACCCACATCCTGGGGCTAGCATAGGGTGAAAGGAAGCGGCGATGCATGAAGTCTTTAGAGGAGTGTCTGGTCTTAGTAAGTGCAGAACCCAAGTTAGCTGTGATTACTGCCGTGGTGATGGGCATGGTGGTGGCGGTGGGGCCGGTGTTGGGAGTGGTAGTGCTGATGCCCGTGGTGGTGGTGGTGGTGGTGATGGTATTGGGGAGCCCCTGTCTTTCTCACGGAATGCCTCGGTGGCAGGGGCCTCATGGGAACAGTGTGAGAAGAATATCCCTCGTGTGTGGCTGGGATTTTTCCCAGGAAAGTGGTTTGGGCGAGGAAATATTTTCTGCACGTGTTGGGGTTGGAGGCTGTTGTGGCTTCTCGGTGGTCAGCTGCAGTATTTAGAGCGTGCTGTGCGCAAGGCAGATGGAACAACAGGGGATTATAGGGAAATCAGTGTTTGCTACTGTCAGGCTTTTCAAGTTAAAAATGGAACAAACAAATAGTTGAGAAATATCCAATTGTTTGCTTAGTGCATTAAAAAAGAAATACCGAGTGGATCCTGTCTATTGAGTATCATGGTGGGTACACTGTTGGATGCATTTTCTGGGATGGATTCTCTTCTGCCTCCCTTTATCCTCTTCTGCCTTTGTCCTGTTCAGCAGCAACTCTATAAGCAAGCAAATAGGTTTTTATAGCCTCTTGCTAAGTATTCCTCATCTCTTGCTAAGTATTTCTACCACAGTGCAAAAGCAATTTTGTTATGTGATGCTGTATTTTTATAGTCAATTGAAATGACTATTAAAATATAACATAGCTCGTCAGGCTCACAAGGCTCTGCTGGAGGAGCTCTGCCCTTGCGAGATAGGCCGGTGGGGGCCTGGAAGCCAGAGCCGGAGTCACCGGCCTGAGACCGGCCTGAGACCTGCGGGGTCACACAGGACCCTGCACTTCTTCCTCCCTCCCTCCCTCCCTCCCTTCTTCCCTCCCTCCCTTCCTTCCTTCCATCCTTCCTTCCATCGATCGATCGATCGATCGATCCATCCATCCATCCATGTATCCATCCATGCATCCATCTATGGCAAATTGCACATAATATAAAATTGGCCGTTTTTGTCATTTTTCGGTGTACCATTTAATGGCATTAAGGACGTTCATGAGGCTTTGCAGCCATCACCACCATCCATCTCTAGAACTGTTTAATCTTGCAAAACCGACACTCAGTTCCAAAGAAACCCGAACTCCCCCATTGCTTTCTGCCTGCCCCTGGCAACTCCCATTCTGTGTTAGTCTCCATGAGGCTGACTCTTCTAAGAACCTCATCTAAGTGGGGTCATCCAGTATTGGTCTTTTTGTGATTGGCTTATCTCACTTAACATAAGGTCCTCAAGGTTGATCCATGTGGCAGCATGAGTGGGAATTCCCTTCCTTTTCAAGGCTGAATAATAGTCTGTCGTAGGGATGGCTCGTTATTTGTGGATCCATACATCTGTCCACGGGCGCTTGGCTCGCTTCCCCTTCAGGCTGTCGTGAGTCCTGCTCCCGTGAACATGGCTTCAGATACCCGCTCGAGTTCTGCCATCAGTTCTTCTGGGTGTCCACTCAGATCAGGAATTGCTGGGCTGTGTATTAATTATATTTAATTTTTTTTAAGAGACTGCCAGACTTTTCCACAGCAGGTGCCCCCTTCACATTCCCATCAGCAGGGCACAGTGAGGCCAGTAACTGAGGCTCGTGCTCTTTACACCTGAAGGCCGTTCCTGGCTGGCCTGTGTCTGGGTAGAGTAGCTTTTGAGGAGCCGACAGGCAGGCAGAGTGAGGCAGCCAGCTTCCAGTGGATTATTTAATGCCTCGTCTTATATCAGTATTCAGGCCTGGGTGCCCAAGCTCCATGTTAGTGAGCAGAGCCTGTGGCCTGCTCTGGGATGGGCAGCCCAGCTGCGAACACCCTTCTCAGATAAGCCACGTGGTCTTCTCCCATCTTTGGGCACTGCCTGCCGATGGCAGATGGCAAGATGGCAGATCCAGTGTTTAACCGAGGAAGGACTTGTCTTGCATCCTCTGGGAACTTGCACATCTCACTAGATGGTTCGCACGGCATGCCAGAGGCGGCCTTGGGAATCACACGTGTCCACGCGCCCCGTGAAACAGGACATGACAGGCGGGGGCCCAGTTCTGGCTGAGTCAGGATGGTGGCTCCCTCTTTGAAGGCCACCGTGGGATGGGCTCCCTCCGTGTTTCCCTGCTTCCCCCCTACAAGTGTGGAAGTCTCCCTTTCTCCCCTGCAGTATGTCTGGGCCCAGCCGAGGCTGTCTAGTGTTGCTTCTCTTCTCCTGGAACAAGAGGGCTGTGTCTGGCCGGCCTGGCTGAGGCATTGCTCATTAGCAGTTTGTATCCGTGGGGTACAAACACATATGAGCAAGCTTCCCCCTTCCTTCCGGAGTGCAGCCTCTAATGGGGATTTCTGGAAGGTTGGGACTGCCTGGGGAGAGGAAGCGCAGGCTGATCCTGAGCTTTGTTCCCTGCAACTGCAGCTTGTCCTGAAGCCCTGCAGGCCGCGAGCATCTCCCCTCTGTTTGCTCTTGCAGAAATGACCAGACGCTGTCCCAGCCCAGCTCATGCAGTGAGAGGAGTGGGCCTCAGAAGAGGAGCGCAGGGAGCAGGGAGGAGGGGGTGGCAAAGATGCCTCCTGGAAGATGGCAGGAGAACACTTACTTCCTTGTGCACTACAGCCAGAGGCAAGCAGATTATCACTGTGCCCTTGAACCCTTTTGAAAGGGGAGTTGACATTTATCGTGCACGTGCTAGGGGCTCGTCTGGCCTGGGTTGCTGTCTCACGCATGATGTCAGGCACACCCATGGGGCGCTGCCTCCTCTGCCATCAGCCCCTTTCACAGGGAGAGAAACGGAGCTTCAGAGAATGTGTGTTACTTGCCCAGGGGTTTGAGCTGGGGATTGGAATTGAGCCTGTGTTTCCACGCTGGAGTCTGAGTGCCCTGCTCGGAGGGGATGGCTGGCTGGTGTGCAGCGGGCAAGAGAGTGTGACCTGTTGCATTGAGGGGCCAGTGGGCCTGGGAAATGGGCCTATGCAATGGGGCAGTGGGGGGTGGCATGTCCTGGGGCTGGGGTCCTGGGTCCTGAGGTGTTGAGGGGCCCCTTTACTTCTCAGGTACATCATACAGGTCTGTCTCCCCTCTGTTACCTGTGAAATGGGGTGGACTGGCTATGGGAGAGGCCATGATGTGGGAGGGTCAGGCCAGAGGCCGGCAGAGGCAGAGTGCCTTGTTACCTGAAAGGCCCCTCCACCGGAGGGGGGTGATGGCTCATCCCTGGAGCCCATGTCTAGAAACGCAGGGCTGCCGGGGGATCCCCTGTAGCAGCGCCTGCCGAGGCTCCTTCATGCACAGCCTGTCTGTGCTCGGCTTTATTGTTTTTCCTCCAAGAGGGCTTGATTGTTTTTTAATCTTCAGTTTTATATTTTATCAAAGCTAAGCAATGTAACACTCAGGAGGAGGAATCGCAAGAAACTACAGAGGAACCAAATGTTTCCACTGGACGGAGCCTGCCTTCCCCGGGAGTTCCAGTGTAGAGGGGTGTCCACGCCCGCCCGCCCGCCCGTCCGTCCGTCCGTCCGCTGGGCCCCGCGGCCTGCTCTGCGGGTGCCGGACGCTCCCGCCACGTGCTGCCTCTCAGAGTGCGGATGCTTGCGGAGGGGTGCCTGCGCCCTGCGCCCCCTGCGCCTGCTGGGCCGGCGGCCTGCTCTGCGGGTTCTCGATGCTTCTACCACGTGCTCCTTCTCAAGGCGCCGACGCCTCTGATCGAGGGTGAAATGACCATTGGTAGAAAACACGGCCACTGAAAGATTCATGGGAAAAGGCTTGGTGCAGCCTTTGATAAATAGCCCCAAACGGGAAAGAAATAACCCAAATGTCCATCTTTAGGGGACCGGTTCAATACATTGGGATGTGTCTATACAGTGGAAAACCATACACCACTAAAAGAACAAACCTCTGAGGGGGGCCTTGTGGGTCCGGCTGGAATTGCCCAGCTGACGAAGGCAGGCATGAAGAGGTACATGCCATAGAATGACTCCAACATCCGAGAATTGACTGCACTGGTTGGTACTTTTGGATTCCATTAAATCCAGGAGTTGAAAGAATTGAGCTATAGTGAGACAAATCAGAAAGTGGTGTTGTGGGAGGGAAATTGCCTGGAGAAGAGCACAAGAGTACTTTCTGGAACTTTTATGTTGGCTTGATGTGGGATATAGAATGACCTCACACTCATTGAACTGATTACCTGAGATGGTGCATTTTAACCCATTTGTTAAAATGTGGACGCCTGTGAGGGCAGATAGGTGAGCGTATTCTCATTTGCTACATGGCTCCCTGCATTCATTTTTTTTCTGTATTCAGAGATACTGCCTCTGTGTTCATGCAGTGCACAGGATTATTGTTTCTTTTACCCGAGGCTTTAAACCCCGGTGGCTTCCAGAGACTAGGCTGAAGGGAAGGAACACATGCGCAGACCATAGGTGGGGCTTTGTCTTTTGACATTTGGCACAGTGTGTTTTTCCATGTCTCTGCAGAAGCCCCTCGTGGGCGATGAGGCTGTTTTGACTTAAAAGACAGGATGATGGGGAGTATGGAGATGATGATATTGGAGGTTGAGGGCCCTGTTAGGAGGAGCAGGTAGGTAGTTGCTCTCTAGAAGTCTGGAGTAGTTTGGGGACCAGGGTATCAGCACACTGTAATATATCCTACATGACACCGGTGACTTCATCCTGATTTTAGTGGGTTTTCATTCTCGGGCTGGTGCAGCTCAGCTCCTGTGGTTCTTCTCTGCTCAGATCTGTCCTTGTGGAGGGTCACCAGGGAGTGGTCAGGGAAAGGGAGACCCTCGAGGTCGTGCTGGGCAGCGTCTCTCCCGGGCAGAACCGCTCAGAGTCCAGGATGACCTGCTTAGTCTCTGCTGCCCCTTGGAGCCCATCGTGGTTGCGGGGTTTGCTGGCAAGGCTGAGCGTGTGCTGGTGCCCGGGTGGGACCTTCCACACCATTTGTCCAAATGAAACCGTGCTTTATTCCTGGGCAGGTGGTGGGACTTCCAGACGTGCCTCCCTGGTTTGGCTGTCGAATGTGGGGATAGGAAGTTGATTCTGCTCACTGGGACCCCGGTCTGGTTTTCAGGTCCTAATGTGACATTAGTGAAAACATAATTGCAAGTGTTTTCCTGGGGATTTAAGGTTCAAGTAATAGTTTTGCTGCCTTGAATCCCTGTGTTGATTTGTTATGTGATCGACTCAGTCGACATTTATGTCCCGCTGGGTGCCGGGTGCTTGGAGGCAGAGGTGGAAAAGAGGCTGGGTGGGTGTGAAAGGAGGCGGGAGCAGCGAGCTGAAGGGGTGAACCGGCCTCCCGTGTACTAGAAGGACAGTTTGCAGAATGGGAAGCTAGAGGAGGGAGGCCCCCTGAGTAGGGAATGGGCCAGTGTCTGCTGGTGCTTTGTCAGGATGGGCAGGGGGAACTGTGGAGCTCGGTGCATGCTCCCGTACCCGCTCCGTGGATGGAAGTGACAGGAAAGCTTCTCCCGGAGGTATGGGTGAGCCACAGAGGGAAGAAAGGGAGTTCCAGACAGAAGTCAGGCTTTAGGTAAAGACCTGATGTGGGTATGGGGTGGGGGTGGGGGGATGGGTACCTGTGGTTCAGTTCCTTGGGAACACCTCTGCTTACACTGACATAGTGACAAAGGCTTTTCCCTAGGCGATTGCTAGTTTTATTTGTGACCTTCATATATAATATGAAGTAACATATAACCGTAAAATACACATGAAATATATATTTACACACATATATGCACTTTTTTTTTTTTTTTTTAGAAAAACAAGTTAGCGTTGTGGAATGTTCCTTATGTCCTTCCTTTTATTTGTCACCAATAATGTTAGACTGAATGTTGCGAAAATGGGAGAAATGGCCTTATTCTACGAAAGAAATCACCTGAGACTTTTCCGCTGAAGCCCAGGAAGAGGAATTCGGGGACATGAGAAAGCGCCGTTGTCATTTAGTGTCACGGAGAAATAGGCCTTAGCCCACTTCTTCTCCTTTTTTGTTGCATTGTATCTGCCATGGTGGGGACTCCGCGTGCCTCTGGCCCTGACGTCCTTGGGCTCCGGATGGATTTTCAGGGTGCCCTTTGGGTGGAGTTTGTCCGACCGTCGTGGGGGGAGTGCGGGTCTGGCCGGGTTGACATCACAAACCAAGCTGCGCATCCAGGCAGACCCTGGAGAGGTCCTGACTGTGTGGGGTCGCCGTGGGGACTCTCCCTGGGACCAGCCTCTGGCTGTGGAGTCCACTGGGTCTGCCCTGTGCCTGTCTGGGGGGGCCTCCCGCAGCTGGCCCACGGTGGGGTTTGCCCCCGTGGGGTGTGGTCCTTGTCAAGTCCCCACAGCCGGTGGGGGAGCAGCTGGGCTGTTTCCCTAGAGTGTATTTTCCTAAGTGGCAGTAACCTTTCTGCCTTAAAGACGGATGATTCAAGAGATGAAATCTTTCCCCCTATCTTGTCTCTACCCCTCTTTGCTCCTGGACAGAATGAAATGCAAAAATAAATAATTTTCAGGTCATCTTAGTCTTTTCTTATTTGTCTGCAAAGACGGTGAAGAATGAAGTCAGTGGTTTTCTCTTCTGGCCCTGCGTTTATGGAAGATGAAAGTGTTGAAAAGTGGACTGTGATTTTCCCTGTCAGAGAAAGGCAGGAACGCCAACACCCTCCACAAGCCAGTGTCTTTCCACAGAAACTCAGCCACGCGTGCTGTGGGCACTGTGACCTTCGGGCCAGATGGAAGTCAGGCAGTCGGTCATTGGCTCGTGGGCGAGGCACGCAGTGACATTTCATTCTGGAGAAAGATATTCAAATATCTTTGAATTGTGTCTGTCAGTTCCATTAGCATTTGAGAAAAGATGCTTTTGTACATTTCTTCTCGCCCTCTTATCTTCACCATCCCTCCCACCTGTTTCCATCCAAAAGGCAAGAAAAAATCCTGAATAACAAACAATGGGTCCTTTATCTTGTCATGCCCCTGCTCTGTCTTGTAATTATTTAGATGAGTTCCTTGATTCTGATATTCAGACACTGCAAAAGAAATCCTGCCGTGGGGGATGTTATTGGCTGTGAAACAATCTCTGTTCCTGAGAAAGCAGGATAGGAACCCAAAAGAAGTAACTCTGTGACTTTGAAACTTTGAAAGTGGTCTCCTTTTTAGAAATATGGGTGTTTTGTCTCTCTCTTTCTCTCTCTCTCTGTCACACATACCTGGAGGTATTCTTTCCTCTTGAGCCCATCACCCCTAATTTCTTCTCGCTTCTCCTTCCGGTTTGAACCTTCTCTGTGGAACGAGGTAAGGAAGGGAAGTGGTTCCACCCCTAGGGAGCTTGTAGGTGGATTGCTGAATATTTCACAGCTCCCAGTAATGGGAGATGCTAAATTCACTAGGAAACTTCCTCATTCTTTCTAGCAGTTTTTCCTTTTATTCTTTACATCCTTTAAAATGATCATGGTAAAATATACATAACAGGTGCGCGTTGTAACCATTTTCCCGTCTGTAGTTCTGTGGCGTAAAGTGCATTCACATTATTGTGCAACACCACCGTGACCATCCATCCCCAGAACTCTCCCATCCTCCCCGCCTGAAACTCTCTTCATTCAACAGTAACGTCCCATCCCCCTTCTCCCACCAACCCCTGGAAACCACCTTTCTACTTTCTATCTATTAATCTGCCAACCATAGGAACCTCATGGAGGTGGCATTACGCCACATCTGTCCTTCCTGGTGTGTCTGGCTTATTATCATGTCCTCGAGGTTCATCCCCGGGACAGCAGGTGTCAGATCTTCCGTCCTTGGCCTATTTTTAAATTGTGTTGTTTGCTTTTGGTTGTAGTTGTTGAATTGTGGGAGCTAAAGTATTTGGATGATCAGCTCCTTATCAGATATATGATTTGCTCATATTGTCTCCCATTCTGTAGGCTGCCTTTTCATTCTGTTGGTAGTTTCCTTTGGTGCCCCAACATTTAAAAGTTTCATGAAGTCCAGCATCTATTTTGTGTTTTGTTGCCTTTGTTTTTGGCATCATATCCAAGAAATCACTGTGAAGTCCAAGGCCATGACGGTTCTCTCCTATGTTTTCTTCTAAGAGTTTTATAGTCGTAGCTTTTGTGTTTAGGTCTATTATCTATTTTCACCTTTCCTTCCTCCCTTCTTCCCTCCCTTCCTTCCACTCATCTATCCAGCCATCCGTTTTAAAGGTTCTGCTGTGTGCCAGGTACTTTGAGCTGCTTGGGAAAATTGAGACCGTTGGCAAGATGTGTGCCCTGACTCAGTGTGGCTCAGGGCTTTGGGACACTAACCTTGCCCCAGTGGTGCTCCTCCAAATTGGTAACGGGGAAGGACTGGCTTCTCGGCCATAGAAGTCAGTAGTGGTGGCATGAATACCAGTCTCTTTTTGAAGACAGAATTTAGGAAACCCAACCCCCAGCTCCAATACGGTTTGGGGGTACAGAGCGGGTCTCTGTTCCAGACTGAAGTTCAGAGAGTATCTGTCTGTATCTCTGTCTGTATCTCTGTCTCTAAAATGTTCTGGTTCTTTCTGCACTGCATCTTCTGATTGGGTTCAGTGTGTGAAAGGGTTGCTCCCTAGAGGACCAGGCTGTAGGGTGGCTGCTCCCATTGTCTGCACTGGATCCAGCGCATCTCTCAAACCCTGGGACCAGCTCAGCGCTGGACCAGAGCAGGAACCCTCTAGCGTCTTGGGAAATACCAAGTGTGTGTTTTTGGCATGGACTAGACAGCAGATGGACGGCCCCTTAGAATGAGGCCTGTAGCAGGCACAGAGAGGCCCTTGCCCCGGTCCCCTTAAGGACACGGTCTGCATTTCCCCCAGCCCTGAGAAGATAGATGCTATTGAACATTTTTTCTCCAACTGAAGGCAAGACAAAGGGAATGAGATCAACAACAGAGCAATTAATTTTCACAAAGTGACTTTTTAAAAGAATTAATTAACTTTTAAATTGCTACTCGAAATCGTGAAGTCATATTTCAACGGAGCACTGTGTGGGATAGAAAGAGCGAAGCAGATTTCAGAAGTAATGTGTGGTCAAGCCCATGCCTTCAATGTTTTAAGGAGGCTTTGAATCGGAGTGCTGATAGTGCGTTCTCTCATTAGTTGGAGGAGACCCAAAGCAGAGATCGGAAAACTAATGCTGTGTCTCTCTTATGATGGAAGACATTTCAGGCTCCTAGATCTTTTTGCAGGGGGCAGGGTCATTTTGAAGAAGAGGAAAATATGATACAGTTTTTGCTCTCACTCTGTGGCAGACCACATAGGAAGGAGTACTTGGTGATCTGGTTTAATTCTGTGGATTTTTATTGAGTTGACTGCGAGGCATGGTATTAACTACTGTGGGAAATCCAATGATTAATAAATGTTTACTCCCTCAAGGAAATCTGGTCTGGAAGGAGAGACGGATTCTTAGATAAGTACTTTTGCAAGGCTGTAGAATGTCAGAGAGTTTATATGAAAAAGTTGTGGAGCACGTAATTAATTTAGGTATGCGCGTACCTTTTTTTGGTCAGTGGAGAAAGTCAGAATTCAGGAAGGCTCTAGAGAGGGGTGTGAAATGGAAAATGGCCTTGTAGGCAAGGGGCCTTCAGAAATGGAGGGAGGAAGGCATTTCCACAGGCAGAGCAGCTCTTGGAAGGCCTATGGTGTGTGTGGGGAAACTGGAAGACTGTGAGGGGGAGACGAGACTGGCAAGGTGGGCTCAAGTCCCCTTCCTCAGGACTTCGGGTGCTCTTCTGGAGACTTCACTCATTATTCACAAAGCTGAGGGAAATGGTGCAGCGTTTTGGAGTAAGATTTCAGCAAGGTAACTGGTGATAGAAGGAAAGAGAGCTTATACAGGGAAATCAGCTAAGATGTTACTTTTCATTGCAGGGGGAGGTGGGAAAAGCTTGGGTCAGGCAGTGTGGAGTGATGGAGACAGTCTGGAAGGGACAATGTGGGGTCCCAGGGCTGTCATCAACTCCCTGGGTCACCTTGAGCAAGTTAGAACTCCTGTGTAGGGTTCTGTGTTTTCATCTGTTAAATTGGTTGATGGATGGGTGGAGTAGCTCTGTTCCTAACGTCAGGTAGTCAGGTTGGTTTTTTGTTTTTCTCTGAATAGGAATTATATTCCCTCAAATGCTTTTTCTGTACCAGTTGGGGTGCTCCTGTGACTTTTCATCCTTTACTCTTAATGTGATGAGTTACCTCGATTGGTTTTTGGATGTTACACCAACCTTACATTCTTGGAATAACCTCAACTTGAGTTTTTTGTAAGTGGTGAGAAGTCCCGTAGCGGGATGCTTTAGACATTGGCGGACTTTAGAAATGTGCAGGCGTGTTTGCCGGCCAGGGGACTCCAGGCTGGGTGTAATGGTTTACAGAGGGGCCACCAGGAGGGAGTCTGAGGCCCAAGGAGGGCTGTGGTTGACACCGGCCAAGGCTTGAGGAAGGGTCTGTGCAAAGTGTGGGCGTGGAGGCCCTTCACTGGGGCGGGCCGTGGCCCTGTGCCACTCCTCCAGCGGCTGCTCAGGCGTGCCGGATGCCAGCCTGCTATATACTGATGCAGGAGATGGAAACAACTCTGTGTCCGTCTCATAGGACTGTAGTGACTGTTAGATTAGTCTGGACATGGGAAGGTCTTTATTTGCTGCCTCGCTCAGAATATGATCAGTAAATACTGGCCGGCATCATCAGCATTGCCACCACCACCGTTATCACACTGTCACTGTCACTGCCACCACCAGCCTCACCGTCAGCACCACCATCATCGCTGTCGTCACCAGCATCACTACCACTGTCACCACTGTCATCATCAGTACCATCACTATCATCACCACCACCATCACCACCATCCTACCACCACCGCCTCATCACCACTGTCGTCATCACTGTCGTCACCGGCCAGCACCACTGTCATTCTCACTATCACCATCACCAGCATTGCCTCTGTCATTGCTGTCACCATCACCATCGTCACCAGCCCCATCACCCACATCACACCATCATCACCACCACCAGCACTGCCGTCCCCATTACCTCCATCATCGTCACCATCACCACCATCATCACTGTCATGACCAGCATCCCCATCAGCACCGCCATCCCTATTACCTCCATCATTGTCCCCATCACCGCCATCACCACCATCATCACCATCATCAGCAGCATCCGCCAGCACCGCCATCCCCATTCCCACCGTCATCGTCCCCATCACCGTCATCACTGGCACTGTCATCATCACCGCCCCACCATTGCCATGATCGTCATCATCCAAGGTATCCCGGTATTGTACCACCATCATCGGTAGTAGCTTCATCCACAGCATCATCACTCTTAGTATTATGGATGGTATGGGTATGAGTGGAGGCCCTCTTCTCTCATTTTCCAGCCCCCTTTCTTTTCTTACATTCGCAGGCAGCCATTTTTAGGGTAATTAGGAGATTTAACAGACATGATGACTTGACCTTTTCATGTCCCTGATGCATAAAAGCTAAATGAGGGGGCATCTCAGTGGCTCAGTCATTAACTGTCTGCCTTCGGCGAAGGTCATGATCCAGGGAGTCCCAAAATCGAGCCCCAGCATCGGGCTCCCTGCTCGGTGGGAGGCCTGCTTCTCCCTCTCTTACTCCCCCTGCTTGTGTTCCCTCTCTCCCTGTGTTCCTCTCTGTCAAATAAATAAGTAAAATCTAAAAAAAAAAAAAAAGAAAAAGAAAAAGAAAGAAAAAAGCTAAGTGAGGCACAGACCAGCGTGTTACTTTTTTATTTTGAGGGAATTCCATGTGCTTACTTGCTCTGGGCTGCTGTCGACTCTTCCAGAAAGAGAAAAAAACAAAACAAAAAACAAAAAACAACCAACAACTCAGCATTCTGGGAAAGAACCTTCGTGCTGGGTTCCTCTCTGCATCTTTCTCATTTCACTTTGTCATTTCCCGTGAGCAGCATGGCAAGCTGCTCCACCAGGCTCTGTAGTGCAGGACCGAGAAATTCAGCTGAATGTGCCCGTCTATCCAGTGACAGCCGGGTTACCCAGGCTATTAAACGAGGGAAATGGGTTTGAGGAGGAGGAGTATATTAAGCATACAGCCCACCAGCCAGATAGAGGTGAATACAAAGATGTGAGTGGACCCAGGGTGACCATATTCCCTGTGCACTTATTTCCAGATCTTAACAGATGAGAAAAATAAGACAAATGGGCAGCTTGCAAAGAGGCTTCCATCTTTGTGCTTCTGTCCAGTAAAGACATTTTAAAATGCAGATGTCATCTGTCATCGTCATCTTAATAACGAAGAAGATGTTTCTGCTGTTTCTCGTCCTATTCTCATTATCCAAAGAGGGACAGCTTTAAAGGTCAAATAACCAGAATTAGGAATAATTTCTTATCTTGAATACTTCTGGGTTTAAGAAAAATTCATCGCATTGTGTTCATTTTTCTGTCATCCAAGAATTGGGGACCCTCAGCCATGGACTGGTCAGGTTCCGATACCTGCTGTTGGGACCCCTGTTCCAGCTGCCTTCCGCAGTGAATAAATTAACCACAAAGCACTCCTTTCGTGTATTTCCCGTGGCTGCTGTAACCAGTTACCACAAACTCAGGAGCTTAAAACAACATGCATTCATACTAGATCTCTGGAGGTCAGACGTCCCCAAATTAAGGGGTGGGCTGTGTTCTTCTGGGGCGCCTAGTGACGGCGGGTGAAGGATTCCACTTTCTCACCTTTTCTGGCTGCCTGGGGCCACCTGTGTTCCACTTGTGCTCCTTCCTTGAATCGTTGCAACCTTTGCTGCATCACATCTTCCGACTTGGGCCCTCCTGCCTCCCTTCTGTGGACCCTGTGGATTGTATTTGTTCCTTCTGGATAACGCGGAATTAACATCCCCATTTGAGGTCCTTACCCTTGAGGCTTCTGCAAGGGCCCCCTTTTAGCATGTAAGGTAACATCTCCCAGAGTTCCAGGGACTCGGGTGTGGATGCCTTTGGGGGAGGGCATCATTCCAACTACCACACTTTCCCCTCCCTCCCATTGAATCTTTCAATTTGCCTTTTTAAAAATGGGGTTGTTTAGGCTGGGATACTAAGAACAAAGGGCCAGGGGCTGGGCAGCCACTGTAGTGGTCCGACCTCTGCCGTGTCTTTTGGGGCCACAGGCATGAACCCTCAGAAGTCCCTTTCCCCATCATCTATAAAATCAGGGGTCTTTACGGCTCATTGCATAGCTAACATTGAAGGTCCTCTTCCCCCAGTTGTTTTTGTCTGCCTGCTTCAGAGAGGGAAGGGGCAGGTACTTAGAGATTTTTGCATGTGTGCCTTATAAATTCACATGAGCCTGAATGTGTTTATAGTGGACGTGTTCATTTTATTTTATTCGTATTATTTTTGATGTGTTTATTTTTTGCACATCTCTAACAGAATAGGCGTGCTGTGACTGAACTGTGAGAAACACATTTATGGCTCCTAAAGGCTTTAGGAGTGTGGTTATGCTGAACCTGGAAAGGCTACCATATGCTCCAGGCTTCCTTTGCCTATGCAGTTATTTCTTGTTAAACACTACCATAAAATGCTAAATAAACTTAGTAACTACTAATAACCATTTATGTCAGTTGAGGACATTGAAATTTTATGAATTTTGGTAGAAGTAGACGAAAATACTTACGAAAATGGAAATTTCTGCATGTATATGGTTTTTGACGTTTTAGGATTTTTGTGATCGTGTGTTAGTCTGCTTGCTTTGGCTTTTTCAAGAGAATTCTGTTAGGGATAGGCATCTTTAGTGCAGTAAAAACAAAGTGCTCCCAACCGCACTAAGAGCCTTTATCATTTACTAAGTGTTCAGTACAAGACACCCGGTGTTCAAATCCCCCAATCCGTCAGTGGCGTTACTGTCTTCAAGACACAGAATGTACCCGTGGTCCTACAAGGTATAGACATCAAGGGGCCTTATTTTGTGGGGGAAGCTGGATATGGAGAAGGCAGGTCATTTGCTGGAGGTCCCTCAGATCCTTAGGGGTAGAAGTGTGACCCTGCGTATGTCTTCTGACCCCACAGCCCATGGACGTGACAACCAGGGAGGCCGCCTGGGCCTACACTGCCTTCTCAGCCACGGTAGCTCAAGTATGGAGTGGGCAGCGGGAGGGGTGCTGTAGTGGGGACGTTTGGAGATGGGGTTGAGCAAAGGGGTTGGAGAAGGGGTTGGCTTTCTGAAGAGGTGCAGCTGTTGGGAAGACCCTGCCAGTGGTGGGAAGGTCAGATGGTCCACATAGATGTGGGAGGTTTGCTGTTCAGGGAGAAGAAGGGACAGGGACCCTCCTGGGGCCCATACTGTGTGTGGCTGGAGGAAGGCGAGGTTGTCAGGTGGTGGAGGGCCCACCACATTTGCTGGAGGAGTTTGCACATGCTGTGATCAAGGACAATTTTAGAGATGGACATGGTGAGTTGACCCTTGGGATTAGCCTGGTCTGGCAGGATGGATGGATGGATGAGGATTTAGAATATGAGTTTTGCATTTAGTTTGCTATCTTTTTAAGTAGGATCCATTGGAAAGGAGGAACTTTACTGTATCACTGTATTTTTGTCTTTTCATTTTTTTCTTTATTTCTTCTTTGGTAACTGGAAGTTTGTCTTTCTTTCTTTCTTTCTTTTTTTTAAAGATTTTATTTATTTGACAGAGAGAAACACAGCGAGAGAGGGAACAAAAGCAGGGGGAGTGAGAGAGGGAGAAGCAGGCTTCCCGCTGAGCAGGGAGTCTGATGTGGGACTCGATCCCGGGTCTCCGGGATCATGACCTGAGCCGAAGGCAGTCGCTTAACCAACTGAGCCACCCAGGCACCCCTGTTCTCTGTTTTTATGTGTCAGTTTTTTAGTTTGTTCTTTGTTCATTTGTTTTTTTTTAGATTCAGCGTCTAAGTGGAATCCTATGGTATTTGACTTTGTCTGACTTATTTCACGTAGCATAATACCCTCTAGGTCCATCCATGTTGCAAATGCCAGGATCTAACTCTTTTTTATGGATGAGCAGTATTTTCCGTTGTGTGTATAGAGCATGTCTTTATCCAGTCATTTGTCGGTGGACACTTGGGCTGCTTCTGAATTTTGTAGACAATGCTGCAATAAACAAGGGGTGCATGTGTTCTTTTGAATTAGTGTTTTCATTTTCTTTGGGTAAGTGAGAGAGGGGAAGGAGTGGAATTGCTGGATCATGTGATGTTTCTACTTTAAAGTTTTTGAGGACCCTCCGTGCTGTTTTCCGCAGTGGATGCAATTTACATCTCCACCAAGAGTGTGCAAAGGCTCCCTTTTCTCTACATCTTCACCAGCACGTGTTATGTCTTGTCTGTTTGATTTTAGCCATTCTGACTGGTATAAGGTGATATTTTATTGTGCTTCTGATTTGCATTTCCCTGATGATGAGTGCTGTTCAGGATCTTTTCATCTGTTGGCCATCTATATGTCCTCTTTGGAAAAAAATGTCTATTCAAGTTCTCTGCCCATTTTTTAATTGTATATTTGTGTGTGTGCTGAGTTGGATAAGTGTATTGTATATTTTGGATACTATCCTCTTAGCAGAGGTATCATTTGGAAATATCTTCTCCTGGTCAGTAGTTTGTCTTTTTGTTTAGTTAATGATTTCTTTCATTGTATAGAAGGTGGGTTTTTTGTTTTTGCTGCGGTCCCAGTGGTTCATTTTTGCTTTTGTTTTTCAGCCCTGAGGAGACACACTTAGAAATGTGTACGACGTCAGAGAAATTACTGCTGGTGCTCTCTCCTAGGAGTTCTATGGTTTCAGATCTCACATGGAGGTTCTTAATCCATTTTTTAATAGATTGTATTTATTTATTTGACAGAGAAAGAGAGAGTATAAGCAGGGGGAGCGGCAGGGAGAGGGAGAAGCAGACTCCCCGCCGAGCAGGGAGCCAGATTTGAGGCTCGAACCCAGGCCCTTGAGTTTATTCTTGCCTGTGGTGCCAGAAAGTGGTCCAGCTCTGTTCTTTTGCATGTAGCTGTCCAGTTTTCCCACCCACTGCCATTTGTTGAAGAGACTGTCCTTTTCCCATTGCATGTTCTTGCCTCCTTTGTTGTTGGTTAATTGCCCATATAAGCATGGATTTCTTTCTGGGCTCTTTAGCCTGTTCCATGGACCTGTGTCTCTGTTTCTGCGCCAGCATCATACTGTTTTGATGACTACATCTTCATAGTAGAATTTGAAGTCTGGAATTGTGATGCTTCCAGCTCTGCTTTTCTTTCTCAAGTATTTTCTTTATTTTTTTATTTCTATTTTTTTAAGACAGTGGGCTACTTGAGTAATTTTTGCATCTTAAACGCTTTCTAATGCCCTTTCCCCTCTGATTGTTACCTTCATATCATCACGCATGAGCAAATGCTAAATGGTTGGCATTTAATGGTATGATTTTTTAGGTGCTTATCTGAAAGGAATAGGAATGGCTTTATGTTAGGACACACATTAGGGATTTCAGAGATTGTTGAGTATTGCCATTTTTAAGAATCTCTTCTTGGGGCACCTGGGTGGCTCAGTTGGTTAAGCGGCTGCCTTCGGCTCAGGTCATGATCCCGGAGACCCGGGATCGAGTCCCACATCGGGCTGCCTGCTCGGCGGGAAGCCTGCTTCTCCCTCTCTCACTCCCCCTGCTTGTGTTCCCTCTCTAGCTGTATTTCTCTCTGTCAAATAAATAAATAAAATCTTAAAAAAAAATCTCTTCTTAAGAAATGTTGGGCATATTTTTGCCATTTGGTTGTAACGTAGCTTTTTCGCTTAATATCAACATTGGTTATATGATTATTTTATTGGTTATATGAGAATTTTAAAAATCAGGTTGTTTTCCAAAGACTATTTAGCCCACCAATATCTCATTCCTTTTTATGATTGGGTTGTGTTCCATTGTGTATATATACCAGATTTTTTTCTTGCTTATCTGTTCATGGACACTTGGTCTAGTCCAAAGTTGCCTATTATAAATAATGCTGCAGTAAACATTGGGATACAGACATCTTTTCAGATTAAAAAAATATTCAGCCCATGTGTAATTGATTCACAGTTAGGAAGTAATTATTTAATTAAAAAATCTATTATTGGAAATGTAAGACAGCTTATGAAGTGCTAATTAAAATGTTAACAGTATCAGTTTTCTTCCTCTTATAAACATTATTCAGCCATAAAAAGGCGTAAAGTTCCGATACGTGGTATAGCACTTTTGAACCTTAAAGCATCGTGTTAAAGAAACCAGATAAAAACAAAGGCAGTATTGTTTGATGTGTTTCTGTGAGGCAGGTAGAGCAGTCCTGTCCCGGTCATAGGGACAGAAGGTGGACTAGAGGTCTTCAGGGCTGCAGGGAGGGAATGGGGGTTACAGGTCTGTGGGTGCGGAGTTGCTGTTTGCAGGGATGAAAACATTGTGAAAGGTGATCGCAGGGGTGGTTGTCCAACATTCTGAATGTTGCTGCCACTGCACTGGACACTTAAGATCGTTAAAACGGCAGACTTCACAGCTGTGACCACGTAAGTGTGGGTTTATTTCTGCTTTAGTTTCTTGGTCTGCGTGTCCACTTCCTGGCGCCCCACATGGCCTTCGTCGCTAGTGCTCTTGAGGACCTCGCTAAAAAAATAAAATCACGGTTGCACGGTGTTCCGAATTTCTTCTAGTCAATGACCCTTTATATTTGCCTCTTGAAAGAAAAGGCTACCTTTGTGGATATCAGAGAGGCTGATACAGACGGAGACTGAATGTATTTCATCATTAAAAACAAGCAGAAACAAGCCAGCAAAGTCATTTCTACCTCTGCTGACGTTTCCTTCCCTCTTTTTCTGCTTCACAGCGTTTTATAACTACGATGCCAGGGGAGCGGATGAACTTTCTTTACAAATTGGAGACACTGTGCACATCTTGGAAACATACGAAGGTGCGTATCCTGCTGACGTCTTTCTCTTCCTGTTTTGGGCAGTTAGCTCCCGTTCTCAGTGTCCTCGCCAGTCTTTGTGCATGTGGCCCTTCTTCCTGCAGGTGATGGGGACCCTTCTAGTGAGCGCAGTCATGAGGCTCTTCATTGTTTAAATGATACTTGATTACTATGAAATGAAAACTAAAAATTCCAATTTTTTGCCTCTACAGTTTTCTGTGGAAATCACTATTTTCACTAAAAACAATAGAACACATTGGTTCCTTTGTTGCAAATGCATGTGAATCTTGACTGAATTACTGATCGCTTGAAGAACTATGAGAAAAATACATTTAAGATATTTTTGTGTTCAAGTCATTGTTTTGATGTCTTTGATGTGAGTGGTGAGACTTCTTATCTTCTCACTTAGATTTGTTAAGAAAGGAACCAAAACTTTTTTCTTTGACTCCGTTTTCTTAGAGGTGAACAGGCGTTGTCATAGCTGTGGGACGTAGGCCAGCCGAACAGTCATTATCCAATAGGTGAGAAATCCAGGAAATACTATGATGCTAGTAGTTACTCAGTGTTCGCAGATTTTCACACAATCATTTTTTTTTTTTTTTTAAAGAGAGAGAGAGCATGAGGAGAGGGAGGGGCAGAGGGAGAGAGGGAAGCAGACTCCTCACTGAGCAGGGGTCCCAACGTGACTTGATCCCAGGACCTCAAGGTCATGACCTGAGCTGAAGGCAGTGGCTTAACCAAGTGAGCCCCCTAGGCACCCCACACAGTCCATTTTTATATTTCGTGTTTGGGATATTGCTGGAACGGCCCACCCTTCCTTTTATTCTGTGGTTATTGTGGCACAGAAGGGAAGCCGTGATGGGCTTGCTTTCTGAGACTCTTCAGATCTGGAAATTTTGTAAAATTGTGTAATTAGCGTTGGTGGCTTTACTTCCTGCTTGAGGGGGTGACTCCCATACAGCAGATGAGTGAAAAGAACTGATTAAAATGGATCATTTCAATAGAAGAATTGCTTTTTGAGTGGGTTTAGCTAAACCCTTCCAATAGGGGGTGGGGGCGGGAGAGCGGATTGCAGCTGTCCCACCGTGATCGGCTCACTGGACCTCAGGCTCCGTCTGTGAAGTCTGCACGAGAGTGGGGTGCACGTGAGCCTCCGTGCGCCGGGCAGGCTGGAGCTTGCTCCAGTGACCCTCCCACACACCTCCGGGAAGCGTGAACCTATCAAAACACCCATGGCCGTGCCCCTGAGTTCCACTTGTGATGCACGCGGACTTAGAATTGCAGTCCATTTGCATCTTGAACCTTAAAATCTTCCCACTGGAAAAAAAAATCAGCTTTAGTGGCATCTGCCTGGAAGCAGATCTGTGAAAACAGACCCTGTCCTTAAGTGAATGAGTAGTTATGATGGGTGCCTTCTGCTTGTGTTCAATTTTTACAGCTGACAGTTGGATTGCCTTATCTGCTCTCAGTATATATTGCCAATGTTTGAGAGGAAACGGGGAGAAATTAAGTAGAGGTTAAAGATCAAACCTCTCATCTCAGACACTTCCCTGATCTGAAGGGAAAAATACTCTTACATCTTATGTTTGCCCCCGCTCTGTTGAAGTTGAAATCCTGGTTAATAAACACTGGCCGATGACGTCATTCCTGAATAGCTAGCAATTTCCGGTCAGCCTGGGTATGTGGGGACTGAGACCTCTTGTTCTTTGCTTCCTAAGAAAAACGTACTCTTTAAGCAGTGGGATCTTATCACTAGCCAGCAATCCTTGCTATACATTTGACTTAAAAAAAAAATTGGGCAGCAGGCATCATGATAAAGGCTTCTTCAGTGAGCATTTTGTTTTGGGGCTAATTGGTCTTCGAGATTCTGATGAAAATATTCCAGTCTTTATAAAGACCCTTTGACGCAAAAGAAATTCCTTTTCCTTGACAACTATCATTTTGGTTTTGATCAGAATCTGACCAGAGAAATGCTTTTGGGGAAGTAGTTTTGACTTTGGGAAACTTGGTGTCTTTGTTCATCAAATAAAAATGGAATGATTGTTTTTCTGTTCTTTCCTTTTGTTCTATTTTAGTTTCACGGATCATATTTGAGTTTGGCATTTTTTCCTTTCCTCCTCTCCCCTCCTACGTTTCCTCTAAGAAAATGTATTTCTGTTTGTCAAATTTAATTTTCTTTTTCTGTATGATCCTTTTCAGGATATTAGTTGGCCTTCTACAGAGAATATAAATTCTAGATGATTGCTCTTTATAGTGAAGTTCAAAGAACAAATTTATCTCTAAATTATGGTTAATTTCTCTCTCTCTCAGGCTCAATGAAGGCCTGGAGCCGAGGACAAAGGAAAAGCAGGGTACAGGTCACTGGGGGTGGAGGAAGCTTGGAGAGGTCATTGAGGGCATGCTCCCCCTTTAAACAGTGTCCAGACTCAGCCAGACAGGAGACGTGGGCCAAGATCCCGTGTTTATAAGGTGCCTCTTAGGTGGCCGAGGATGTGCTGGGCCTGCCCATTTCCACTTGGCTCTGTGGGCGCTGGACGCCGGATGTCAGGGAGCAGGCAGGCAAGCTGCAAAGATGGGACGCTATTCTTTTGATTAAACCACTACCCTGGAACTGTAGTGTATTCCAGCTTTCAAAGGGGTAATGATGTATTTCCTTCCAGAATGCACCTTACTTCCTTCTCGTGCCGTCAGCATCTGTCAACTGAAGGTCGTGGGAGACAGCGTGACTTTCCCAGGACCTTTGTAACAGAGGACCAACTTCCTAACACAGGGCTGCACTGGGTGGCTTAATTGGCCACCAGTGGCAAGCCATGCACAAGGAAGAAGCTGGAGTTCCCACCAGCTTCTTGTCGCCCAGTTCTGGAGGCTGCTAGTCCGAGATGAAGATGTCGGTAGGGCTATAGGGGAGAAGCCGTTCCTTGTGTCTCCCAGCTTCTGGTGTTTGCCGAGTGTCTTTGCCGACAGTGGTGTGTGGGTTGTAGATGGAACACTGATTTCTGCCTTCCTCTTCATGCCGTGGCCTCTGGGCATGTCTCTTCCCCTTTGTATAAGGACGGGAGTCATTCTGGTTTCTGGCCCATTGTAACGAACTCATTTTAACCCGATTGTCTGTGGAGACCTTATTTCCATATAAACTCGCAGTCATAGGTAGAGTGAGGACTTCCCTGTCTATTTTAAGGGACACGATTTCACCTGTGACAAACTGGGAAAGGCAGTCACGGTGATAAGGTTCTCATTTCTCAGACCAGTGAGCCCCCTGGCCCAGCGTCCAATTAGCAGACGTCCTTTGTAACTTGTTGCAGGTGACCAGCCCCCTGGCCTTGGCCCACCGAGGACCTGTGTGGCTGTGGGTACTGTCTTCCTGAGAGTGGCGGTCACGCTGCTCCTGGAGCCTCTGGCTGTGGGGCTGAGTCTGTACCCCTGGGTCCTGCGACGTGTCCCACAGAGGCTGCTGGTTCTTTCTACAGAAGGCCCGTTGTGTGTGTGGATGCTCTCCGTCAGGACACGGTTGGTCGCATCTCAGAGTTGGCTCTCACCTTTGTGAGCACAGGCCACATTCCTCCTGTAATCAGGGAATGTCCTGTCCGTCTTCAGGCAGCTCCTTGTAAACTATGCTGATCCCGGGACCTTGGCGATGAGGTCTTCGCCTGTCCGTCCTGGTGGGAACTCCAGCTTCTTCCTTGTGCATGGCTTGCAGATCTTGCTGCAGATGGTCTCCCAGGGCACAGTGAGTGCATCTCTCCACCCACTGCCCAGCCTCCTCCCTCCTCTGGTGGGACTCTTCCCTCCTCCATCTGACTAACAATGAGCCCTCCTTGTAGACTAAACTGAAGCACACCTGTCCGGGCAGACGCTCCTTCCTGCTTGCCTCCCACCCTCTCTGCTCTGCCTGGTACTGTCCCCGCATGGCACTGTCCCCGGACTTGAGTGTGTGTGTCCCTCCCTGTTGTCCTGCTGGGGACACGGTATGGCACTCGCTGACTTGGTTGGTTGCTGTTTTCCTGTGCTGGACCGTGTGCTCCCTGAGGTTCGGGGCTGGGTCTTGCCCATACCTGCCTGTGTCTTAGGTTGGTTGACTCCATGGAGATCGCTCGTGAGCCCTGTCCGGGAGAAGTTATCAGCCCGTTGTTGCTACCGAGTGTGGACCCTCCTGCTCCTAGCCTCACCCCATCTTGCTTGTTCCCCCAGAGTAGCCAGGCCTGCATTCTCATAGCCCCTCCCTCCCCTGCAAGAAACCTGTGCAGAGATACCCTCTGTCCTTCGTGCTAACGTCTGTCCCGCTTGGGCCTTGCCTGTCTGCGGGGTTCTTCCCATTTGTGGGCTCATGGAGGGCAGAACCTGGGCCTCATCTCTTTCTGTATTTTGCTGTGTCTAGTGCATCTCTGGCCCGTAATTTATGGGCTCTGTGGGTTGAAGGAATAATGTATGCAGATAATCTTGGGGGAGGAAAACGATAGGTTTTCATTTAGCCTAGGAAGGCAATTAAAAAAGAAACGCCATCTATTATTGTAACATTAATACAAAAAAGACTCCCTACCTTTTATCCCCATGGCTCACCCCTTTCTTCTCCCTCTTCCCATTGAAAACCCTTTTACTGTGTCTGAAGTGGATTTTCTTTGTTCGCCTGTGTTCTTGTAGTGTTCGGCGCACATGTATTTTTCATGTATATCAATGTGGGTCTAGCTCTAGCTCTCACTCTCATTCTGTTTCTTTTTTTTTCAGTGCCGTATTCTAAGATGCATTCCTGTTTATTTTTAGTGTGTGTTTAGTTCACAGCTTCCACTGCTTTGTGCGCACTCCCCGTGCTTTACGGACAGCCTTCCCAGTTCGGGGCCCTCGGATCTCCCCCATGTGCTCACCCTGAGCCCCGTCACACGGCCATGGCCCTCTGCAGCTGTCCTGCCATGCACTGGAGGGTGCGCGCACGCCTTGCCCAGGGATTCATTCCCAGGATGGGGCTTGCGGGTTGCAGGCCGTGGGGACAGATGCTTCGGAGAAGTAGGGATAGGTGCTCCCGTTCGGTTGCTGTAGGACCCTGTCCTCCCCGGCACCCGGGGCTGCCCATATCCCGCGGCGTTACAGTTTTTACCACTGAAGTTTGTTCAGTAAAATTGTATCTCATTATCTTTAAGTTTGAGCAGTTTCTTCATATGTGGGTAAGTCCTTGGGCTCCTTCTATACACTGTTGATAAGTAATGGTTCTTTTTTACTTGGTTTCTGTGTTTTACTTGTCACCGGACAGTATTTCCTTCTCTGTTCTAGAGCATTCATCCCTTGTCAGTTTCAGAAACGAAAGGGTGTGTTAATGATGAAGACGGGGGAAGGTTATCATGACAGCATGGGAGACCGTCCTTAGAATTGAATAAACAAAGCCTTTATTTGGCTCTAGATGTTGACTGCACAGACCTCCTCTCTTTCCCTGTTTCCCTGCCTGGGAACGCTGCCCTAGATGGGCACAGATCCTGGGCCGGCTGCGGCGACCAGTGAAGTAGTCGGCCTGGCTCTCCGGAGACAGTCCTGCACGCGTGAGACTGAGCTCGACACTCCGCATCCGCAGTGCCCCTGGTTGCTGTTGAGCCCCTTTGACGACAAGCCAAGCGGTCACTAGTCGGTCTCAGCAAATCCTTTGCAAGGATCCTGGGAATGTCCATCTCCTGTCGTGAATGCTTGGAGAGCATCTGTTTAATCATGCCTTGAAGACTTTGCTCATTGCCACCGCAGCCCTTTCTGGTCTGTGACCACCCTCCTTGCCTCTGGTCGCTAACATGATTGCTGTTTAAGAAGGTGCTGTCCTTGGGCCAGTATTCTGAGCTCACTCAGCCATCGCTCACTTCTGTGCTTTGACTTTCTGATACCGTTTGAGAACCCAATATTTGGTTATTCTCTGGGAATTTACCCAATCTGCATTCTCTGAGCGCTCCCATAATTCTCTGACCGGGTCCTTTTGCTCCCTGGGCAGAGTTAGACTTTTTCCGAGCTTTGGATTCACTTTCGCGGAGCAGGGTGACCAGAGCGACTTGAGGGCATTTGGGGTAAGGAAGGATCCACAGCAGTCGTGGGTCGTGGATGGGTCGTGGGAAGTGGGGATGGCAGGCGGCTGCTGACCAGCCCTTCGCCCCCAGGGCACCTGCAGGGACAGTTTCTGCCCTTGGCTTGAGGGGAGGTGCCAGGGGGTGTGGTCAGAGCTGCTCTGCCATGACCGGCCCCTTCCACTTAGCACTTGCCTCATGCTAACGGTTGGAGTGTGCTCATCTTCAGCTTCCTCCCCTCATGGAGGCAACGGGGACTTGAGTCTGGGCACACCCCCAGACTGGGTGGGCCCATGTTCCTGGGTCTGGCGCTTCCTGTGGGGTCTGAGGCTTTGCCACAGTCACGCATTGTGAGATCACGGCTGCTCGAGGGCATAGTGTCTCTGGATTGAGGCAGGAGGAAGTTAGTACTCAATAGGTCCTCTGCCATGGGGTGGTTCTTGATGATCTGGGGATGCTGGCATGTGCACTTGCAGTGACCCCTGTCCAGATCAGGTAGAGGGAGAGATAGAGAAATGTTTGCCCAAGGAGCCCTCTCTGGGATGACTGGTCAAAGGGTGATGTTTCCTCCTGGGACAGTGCTGCTGACCTCAGCGGACCGCTTCAAGGCCTCTAGCAGCAGATGGACATGAACACGCTGGTGGGGTGTTGGGGAAGGTCACTAGTGAGGCCGGTTTGAGATGCACTCTCTGGAACCTTCTAGTATATTTCCACAGTGTTAGGATTATTGAATTCTGATGACAAACTGATTTCCCTGGTTCTGCAAAGCAGTGAATTCTCCAGGACAGGAAGGTTTTGTGAGGGTCCTGTGATGTCTCCTCCTTCTAACTGGTGCAACTTTGTGTTTGTTTAGGATGGTACAGAGGTTACACCTTAAGAAAAAAGTCTAAGAAGGTAAGTCCTTTTTTGAGCCTCTGCATTTCCATTCATTCATCAGACCCTGAGAGGAAATCGATCCCGTCCCATTTGTGCCTGTGAGTTTTCCATATATATCTCTTTCTCTGAACTTAGCAAATGTGTGGGCTGACACGTGGGCTACCCTGAATTGTTTTCTTTTGAACAAAGTATGCAGGCACAGAAACAGCAGCTCTCATGAAAGGCGCGGTCCTCTTTTCCTGGTAGAATGTCACACCCTATTTAAGCACGGGAGGTGGGAGAGAAGGGCCTGCATATAATGACTTCAGAAAAGAAAGTACTGCTTATGATTTTCAGTCTTACATTATCCTCGATGACAACAGATTTGCAAAGCTCATGCATGCTTGTTTTCCTCTTGCACAGAACTATTTTAAACTGCCCGAGTTGCTTGCAAAAGAAAGGTTCTGCTTTCCAGGGCCGTTTGCATGCGTGGTCCTTTGAACTTCTGAAGCCAAGACCTGCAATTACACCTCGATCCTTGTGGTGGACACTCCCTGACACAGTTCTGTTGTGGCTTTTCCGTTCTTAGCTTCACAAAACCTAATTACGGCCCTCGGGTTTTCTTCCATGACTTGGAAATAATGTCGATTCTAAGCTGTGAGTAGGCTCTGTCCACGGTAACTCACACACTTTAGTTTCTACGTATGCTTGACAGAGGTTTCGTTTTACTTCTGTTTCTTAACTGCCTCTCATGATCTCCTTACTGGGCTGGACTCCACATGTGGTCCTGAGCCGGTAACTTAAGGCTTCCAGAGTCCAGCGGCTGAAGCACAAGACCTGCCCGCCCTGCTTCCCCCAGAAACCCCGCAGCCGGGTCCTGCTGGACATGTGGGAGCTGCCCATCCTTTGTAGACCTCATTTGCGAAGGGCCCAGCTGGAGCCGCATTTTTTCTTCTGAAACCTCATCGGAAGATGAGACAGTTGTGAAGCCTTTAAAGATACTATAATTTCATAGGGGGCCCCTTCAGGCAGTGCAGAGAAGGGACTTGGTCCCCAGTCTGGACTGGTTTTTGAATAATCCTGGGTGGAGTGATTGCTCATTTCATGTCTCTATGTGTGTCCCCTGTCTGCCTTCTAGTCCTCCTTCTATGGCTTCATGCTGCCCAGGAGCAGGCTTACTCAGGTGGAGGGGCGTCTTGTGGACATGGGGGAGGCTGGCTTTTTTGTCCCTCTGCCTCCATCCGTGTGCACACGTTGACACCGCCTGTGTCCCGGGAGGCTTTGCGGGATTTCGGAGTGTCCCAAACAACTGGGACCTGGTGGAGCTCCCAACCTTGGGGCCCTTTGGTCCTCTTTCTTGCTCAGTCACTGTCCCTCTGCCTGACTGCTCCTATCTCTCTGATAATTCTTTATGTGAAATTCCAGCTTTGCTCCTGGGCAGGAGGAACGTGAATCCGTGATGCCCGGGCCCCTCCCAAATGTGCTTAGGAGTGTGGTTTCTGGTCCAACTGTGTAAATCCTTTGGGGCCGGATGCCAGGGAAACGCAGTCAGAAGCTCCTTTAACACAACACGTGCCTAGAAACCACCGGTGCCACTTCATGATAGATTTCTGCCGCACGTACTCAGTCTCGCAGGGGAAACCCTCTCTGGCTATGCTGGGCAGCCCCGGATCTCATCGCCTCTTGTCCCACTGCCCACTTTCAGGCCCTTGTTTCTGCCTCACTCCAGAGAGGGGGGCTCGTGGGTTTGTTCGGGAAGCAGGCTGGCCAGTCTTGGGTAAAGCCCTTAGCACTTTGCCGGCTGCACCTGACACTGAACTTGTACTTGAGAAGCTCTCCCTCACGCACCATGCTGCTAAGCCCCCATGCATGCTGCCCTTGGGGGATGCAGAGCCCTGTGTCTGGGAGTTGTGTGAATTGGGTGAAATTTGCCCACTTTCTGTATTTTCTCAGATGGCCCCTCTTTTGGGAGGTTGATGAGAATCTGTAGGTCAGGCAAGTAGTCCTACATGCATACATGGAAAATCAACTTTCCACGGCCATTTTAGCTTTTCTGGAAAGAAGGAACTGTTGGCGCCATATGAGATAGTATTTTCAGGCATCCCCTGGCTTTGGAGCTGCCGAGTCAGGGGCATCAGCGGACCCGGGTGCGTCCAGCGGGGACGACACAAGACAACCTGTGCGCTTTGTCCCTGGCACACGGATTGCCTCTGTTTTTTTTCCAAGACACCTGAAGTTCTTGTCCAACAGAGCAGGCTGGCTTTATCCTTCCTGCCTGCCCCGCGGCGGTGGATGTGAGACTTGACATAAGACTTGCAGAATTAATAGCAGTCCAGCCGTCCCTACCCTTACCTGGTCAGGGTGGCTTTTGATTTTTTGGTGGGTATTTAAGTTGGTCATGAATCTACTGTTTTTTTTTTTCTCCCCAAAGGGTATATTTCCTGCTTCATATATTCATCTAAAAGAAGCCATAGTTGAAGGAAAAGGGTGAGTCTGGTTTTAATGTTTAAATAAAGAAACAAGGTGATTGTATTTGGCTTCGCTGCCCGTCCATATGTCACGGACCGTGGGGGGGCGGATGTGGGGTGTGTGTGTGAGGGTCCGTGATGGGACCGTGGGGGGCGGACGTGGGGTGTGTGTGTGAGGG